>CABEEJ010007936.1:0-26998 GCA_901482245.1 Timema douglasi | reverse complement strand
ATAATCGGGATCGTTTCTGCCTTCCTAACTGGCGGTGCAACCGATGTCCATCATGTCTACCAGGTAAAACATAATCGGGATCGTTTTTACCTTTCTGACTAGCGGTACGGCCGACAGCCATGAAATGTCATCTATTTTTAACTTAAAAATGCGATACACATATCTGATTTGATCCAAGTCAAATGAGTCAGTGAAGTATTTCAGAGTAGGTCGTGTTTTTATGATTATAAAGCAACACATCTCCAACTAACTCAGTAGTTAAGTTAATTATTATAATTATTTTTAAACTAAATAAAAGAACAAACTGGAACAGCTGGTGGTCTAATTTCTCTCGTCATTGAGTCTCTAGGAGGGATCATTTTGTAAATTTAAACATAAGATGGATTAAATAACAAATCTATTATTTTGGTTATGTTTATAGCCGCATCTAGATATTATATTATTTAAATTGAAACATAACACTTGGACACAGGAATTGAACCCGGTACTTTTGGCTTAGTACACCAATGCTCTAACCACTGAGCTATCCAGTAATCAATTTAAAGAATATTAGATCTAGATGTGGCATAATAGCTTTCCTATTTAATCCATCATTGTATGTGGACTCGTGCAGTTATAATTGTACAATTGGCAGCAAAAAGCCAACTACCGAGTTGATGGTGGCTGCGTTATCTGATAGCTTGCGACCTTATTGATCACACATTCGTAGCCGACCATTTCCCCACATTCATCAGAGACTCTGCCTCAAAGTATGAGTGAAGAATAACACGAGACAATTCCTAGATAGCTCGGTTGTTAAAGGTCTCGGGCTAGATTCCCGCGTCCAGGGTGTCATTTTTCACTGAAAAGAAGAAAACATACGAGTTATAAAATAGCATTCCGACACCTTAATCTCAGCGGGTAGCGTGTCTTGTCTACTGAGATAAGGGTCCCAGGTTCCATTCCTGGCATGATGGAGGAAAAATGTATCATTGCTGAAATGTGGGTTTCCTCTTTCACAGTGATGAATTAATGACCGAGGAACTGTCTTTTATAGATTTAAGTTAGTTTATAAGACATGTGCTGATGTACTGAGTCAGTTCATAAAGTGCACGTTAAATACCGCTGATAAATAAAAAATAAATATAAATATCAGGGAAAATGAAAGATTCTTTACGGTGAGTGCTACACCAATAAAAACTGATATCACTTAAGGCTTACACCAGGGATTGTGGGAACTGTGTGTAGTCCTTTGCTTGTATTCCAGGTGTACATTCGTATTCGAGATGACGAGTGGAATATCTACCGTCGTTATGCGCAGTTCTATTCCCTTCACAAGGAGCTCAAAAAACAAGACACTCTCATCAGCACATTCGACTTTCCCCCCAAGAAAACCATCGGTAACAAGGTACAGTAGCATGTCTTTACTAGGCTACAAGATACAGTAGCATGTCTTTACTAGGCTACAAGGTACAGTAGCAGGTCTTTACTAGGCCACAAGGTACAATAACATGTCTTTACTAGGTCACAAGGTACAGTAGCATGTCTTTACTAGGCCACAAGATACAGTAGCATGTCTTTACTAGGCTACAAGATACAGTAGCAGGGGTTTACTAGGCCACAAGGTACAATAACATATCACTAAAACAACATGTCATACACCACAATAGCAACAATCTTTGGGATTACTACTCCTGTCGAATAAATAACAATCCCGCAGTGATGTATCTGCAAGTTGCGAAGCATGTTTTGTTGTTACAGGATTCGAGGTTTGTAGAGGAGCGCCGACGCCGATTGCAGCATTACTTGCGGTGTGTAATGAACCATCTGGTACAGACCAACCTCAACCTGGTCTCTGCGCCAGACAAGGAACTACTCATATCACTGATACCTTTCTTTGGGTGAGTCCTTTTATGTAACCTCACATCGTTCTTCCACTCATACTGTATAGTGTGGTCACTCACAATGCTCTTCCAACTGAACAGAACACTTCTGTGCATGTTCATCTTATACTGTTTGGTCTCTCTACCACAGGGAAGTGTGCAGCGGCACCGAGGATAGAGGGCGGAGAAAGCGCCCAACTTCTCGTAACCCGTTTTCACGCCTTAGCCACAGCACGGATAATAACCCAGGGAGCTCGCCACAGTACACCGGGCTCTAGCAGTGCACAACCTTTTAGGTTGGACTGTGACACTTTGTTTCAGACTGATCACAAATAGATGACAAGACTTGTCACATGATCTAACAGAATCAGTGAGTGTTAGGTATTTCACAGTTTCATGGACTTATTCCTCGGCCATTATGTCTTAATACCCCAAGCCACCATGTATGTTTCTATACAGTTTAGGTTTGAAACAATACAATAAACTTACCACAGTGTTGTCGAATTGTAAATAGGAAATATTGTCAGATATTGTTTATAAGATCAGAGTATATTATTGTTAATTGTTGGATGATGACCGATTATTGGTTTATATTGTTATTTAGTGCTAACAGAGTTACAAAATGTTAAAACACCAGTGCTGGGAATATTCTTTAATTCGTTAGAATATACGGAATTTGGATACAAATAGACTAATGATGGAAATGTGTGGGTGGAATTCAACACCTTCTGTTGTGACACAGAAAAGGTTTCTATGTTTCAACATCATTGCCTTTTACCACACTGTTTTTAATAGTTTCTATTATGATTCAAAATGGTGTTTTTTACTGTCTGTTCAGTGTTTTTCAGCTGCTTATATTACCCATTTGTGTTAAGACAGAAGAAAGGAAGCTGTCACTTTCGTGCATTGGATTCCACCTGCATATTTGATTTTTCTCTCCCCAGGGTTTTATCTCAAATTTCACTCATTAGTTCAAAACTGCCGCGAATATATATCGATAAGTCCTGTTCATGGCATTAAAAATACTTTAATATATAAATTTTTGAAAAATATTAAACACAAAAAATACCGTCCTCTTTTAAATGCACTATTCACAATGTTAGAAATTTTCTCCAAATGTGATCACTTTATAAAAATGAGTTTCTTCTTCCTGATCAGTAAAAATGAAACCACTTGTCTATTTACGCTTGTCAGTTGGTTTGGCTATCACTATGCTAGAAAGTGACGTTTTCATTGTACTTGTAACATTTTCCTGAATAAATGAACCGAGGGATAGGGTACTAATTTAATTGTTCGAGCGCGCTGGTTCCTTGTGTGGTATTCTGTTTTCTAATGGAATATGAGGGCCTCTATTCATCCTTTGGCTGTGTTTAATCAGAATTGTTTATCATGCACAATTTCACATTCGGGTTTGTACTTATGCACATATATCTGCTGAAACTTTATTTAATTATTTTTTGTGATTATTAACAGAATATTTATAAACAAATATAAAAATATGTGTAAAACGTTTTAAGCTTAGCAATGACAAATTCGAAATCTTAATATCACTACCTTTGATTTTTACAAATACCACATTGAAATAATTGATAGTCAAAACTATATTTAGAACAAACATGGCTATCTTTAGGAAGGTCTTTATTATATTAATGCCCCTGCTTGGACCCCAACGGCAAAACTTTTATAAAGACTGAAAATAAAGAATTGATCTAAAGAATTTGAAATTTCACTATCATAGTGGGTAAAATTAAGAATCGGGATTTTTAATATTAACCTAAAAAAAAGCCCAAATATCAATGAAAGTACTCAAATATTATGTTATCAATTTTATACCAAAATCTGCAAAAATGGAAAAAAAACTGTTAAAACAGTTGCCCTGTATTATTATAAAACTCGATTTGTAATGGATAGATTTTTTTTTTGTTTAAAATGGTAACATATCAACTTAAGAATTGTTTAGCAACAAATAGAAAAAAATCACAGGTAAAATGTGTTTACTTAGACATTGGTTGTTATTTATTTTTCTTAAGTTTATTTCAATATGTTTTTGGTCACACTATGTCCATTGTAACAGGCGATTCAAACTAATTTATTACCAATGTTCTTTGGTAGAGGGAAATAAATTTGCAATCCTGGGGAATTTTTTTTTAGCATTGGAATTTTGTTATTGTTGATTGACATTCAAAATTTAGGGTAGCCAATTTCACCAAACTATATAATTTTGCTTTTAGGTAGATTTATTATTAATTTGAAAACTGCAACAATAAACTTTAAATATATTCTAAGTAAAGGTTCACAAAATTTCATTGTATCTAATTATATAATTGTTAAAACTTTGTTATTTTAATATTTTGGAAAGGTAACAAAATAATTGCAGACCTTTTGATTGATTTATTTGTTTATAAAATGAGGCTAAAATTACTACAATCTTTATTAATATATATTTGTATTCTTAATAAAAAGAAATGGGATGAAAAGTATAAGTTTGTGTGGAGATCATTGTTGCAATAAAGGGCATAGCCAAGTCAACCTTATTTTATTTTCAATTAAAATACAATGATAATTGATATTAAAATATGAGTCTTCACCTAGAATTATGTTATGTGATGTGAAAAAAAACCCACAATAAAACAAAATGTTGGCACATTAGTCATTATTTACTACATACCAGGTATTTAGGGTGGTCTGTGTTTATAAAAGCATGTCGCAGTTTAGATTGTATTTCAAATTGTCATTGTTGTCAGAGAAAATTATGTAGTCAAATGGGTAAGATCTCAAAATAGGGGGCACTACAAAATTAACAGGAATGATCATCATCATCATCATCCCTTTGGTCACTACATACCACCCTGGACTCCACAAACTCAACAATATCTACCCTAGGTAATTCTTCTCCTTTCTACCAGCACAATTTATATTACTATTATTTTTTTCAATGTCACAATAATATTATTCACTTCATGGCTGCATGGTCTAAGGCGCTACTCTAACACTAGATTAGACTGCCGATGACTAGGAAATCAGGGTTCCATCCCTGTCTGGTGTACCGAGGATGGATTTTCCAGAGGGTTTCCCACTCTCCATACAAATGTAGGTACACTTCCTCTCAATTCAACCTCCCTCATCCCGGACCCATCAAGGTAGATTTTACATAAATGTATATCCTGGTTAGATAGTAAGACGTGGTGCTCAAAAAAAANTGGCGAATGCGCTAGTCGTGTTGAGCTGCTCGATTGCTGAGGACGGGGAGATCGAGGTTTAAATCTCGGTCGGGTGAACTGGGGGTGGTTTTTCCTAAATGGTTTTCCACTCTCCCTCCACGCAAATGCGGGTTCACTTCCTCTAACTTAACCTTCCCAATTCCTAATACATTACAGCAATTAGTAATTAAAAGCGTATAAAGCGAACGGGTAGTAAGACGCGGTGCTAATTATTATTATTAATAGGCTGTTGCTCTTGGTTCAGTCTTACTCTCTTAACTTGAGATCTTTGACAGTTAAATCTCGTCCTTAGAACACAATTTCTACTCCAGTATCACTTGGGTGAGTGTGCTAGGCAGTACTGAAAAGGCTTACTAGGTAAATGAGTGAGGTTGTTTCCCGTTGCTTTCCTCACTGAGCCAGGAGGTACTATTGCACATCAGTCTACCAAGCCCAACAACTGACCCTCCAAGACACCTTCACTCCATCACAGGACTGGCTATATATTGAATGTTATTACTAGTACTAACTGACCCTACAAGACACCTTCACTCCATCACAGGACTGGCTATATATTGACTGTTATTAATATATTCCATTCACGGTAGGAATTACTCTCTGAAAGGTCTTTTTTCTTACCAATATCTTACTATATAATAGATATCTAGTAGGGGAAAAGGCCTTTCAGAAAAAAATTCCTACGCTGAACAGACTTTAGTCTTCTCACCCATACCTCTACCACGTACATAATATACAACAATAAATTTACTAAAATAACAAAACAGTAATGAATGATAAAATTTAGTTCTTGACTCCCTTTAAATATGTTCTGGGTTTGACACCCCTCCACCTCCCCTTAAATGATTTCTAGGTTTGCAACCTTTTAAATGGTCTCGAGACTTGACACCCATTGTAATCTCTATTCTGTCTGTGTCGCCTCCATCGGGCTAAAAGACTAAATGTTTTATTTCAAGCACTTTCACTGGTAGTACTGAGCACGAGTCAGTCACATGGCTCCTGTTTATCTCCCCACCAGTGTTATAATACCCCCTCCCACTTCTTCCAACCCTTAGGCAGGCCCCACCCTCTTGCTTTCTGTTAACAACAGTACTCTCCCCTCCCCTTATTGAACAAAGGAGAAGAGAGTTTTTAACTCACCAGATTATCTAGTTACTCGCTTGTCTTGCTCCAACTGCTGTGTGCTGCCTTTAACTTACCGTCTGGACAGGACTTTAAAGATATTCATGACACTACTATTCAGTCTTGCTATTCGAAGTTTCGAATAACCTATTCGGCCGTTAATTATTCAAAATTTTGAATATTTGCACACCTCTAATATATACTATTGTTATTTTCATCTATCAGGTTATGCTAAGTCCACTTTTTTTGGTTTGAAGCAAAGTAAAGTTGAATATGGGATATATTCTCGAAACCCAATCAAAGTTAGAATATTTTTCTATTTGATTTTGAGTAAAAATATTATGTAAACAATGAGTATATTTATCTAATATCAAACTAAATATTACATTTATTTTTTCTTAACACTAATATTTGTAGCTTTTGCCAACATAGAAAATGTTTTTTTTCACTTTACTTTTGTATTATAAACACTTTTTTATGTGTACAGCCAGAATAGTAAAAAAAACATGCATTTGCTTTAATTTAATTGGGTTTGCCCTGCGTGTATTTCACTAACCTTTCACATACAAGATAGGATTAACAAAACACAAGAGTTAATGTATGTTCAAGAACTTTATAGAAAAACACAAGTTTAAATAAATTCAGCAGGTGTGTTTATAGGTTTGAGAAGTCCAATTTTACAAAATTTTAGTTTTTATGTTTTACAAATCAACAAGGACACTTTTGATTTTATAAAACCATTTAAATCTGGCCATGTGAATTACTAAAATTGCTCTGACTTTGAAAGTGCATGCGCTTATAGCAAATCTTGAAAACAATACGACCTTGATGATAATAATTTTCCTCATAAATTAATTCTCCGTGTGAAATGTACAATATAACCAATTTTTTGTAGATTTTATTTATGATAAAATATCTAAAATGTTTATCTAAATTAACAGCAATTTTAGTTTATAAAGATTCTTCACATTTATAATGTTAATATTAATACTATTAACAATTTTTTTTTAAATATTGATAAAAATAATTTAATAATACAAACTACTAAGGGATTAAATGATAAAAAAAAGTTTAATATTGTAGAAAAAATGTATAGCTAATACTAGGCCAAACATCAATATATCAAGGTCAACAATAAATAAAACTGTCATACATATGTTTCTTGTATAAACCGAAATTTTGACTGTCAAAAGTGAAAGCTGCTAAATCTTTGTTTTTGCAGATCATATGGTTCGGTGTAGGGATACATCATTTGGTCTCGTAACTTTTCATAGCTAGTCAGTCAGCACCAAGAAGTGGTAAATCTACTGTACCAATCAATGCTTGTGCTCAAGGTGGTTAGAGGTTTAATGTTATGGTCGTCTTGAAATTCAAAGTGTTAAGGAAATTTCTTACCAGTTCCACCAAGAAAATAAAGCCAACTTGTTCTAAAATATTAAACAATAAAAACATTTTATTTCTTGAGGTATTCTCAATTCACTTTTATATGATGTAAAATATAAGTGTAAAATAATCACTAGACTTCAAATAACTGCCGAAGCCAAACGTGGGTTCGAATTGAACGCGAAGTACACCATGATTCAATTCGACTTTGAATTTTTCGAAGCTTCGCATACTCATAATCTTTAATATGGATCACTTTATTTAAGTTGAAAAAAAAACCTAATTTTTCGATTGTTTCTGGCCCAAACCAATTTAGAAAATAGTTAATTTTAATTTTCAATCCGACCTTGTGCCATTGGAACATTTCGTCTGATGTTCTGGTATATACTGGAATTCCTCGGCCAATCTAATATTTGTATTTAGTAAAATAGTGACAGTTTAAGGAAAATATTTCAAAATTTGATTTAAAAAAGTTGTGTTAGTTTGTTGCCACTGACAAATGATATTTTGTTTGTCATGTCAATGTCGTAAATAACAAAGAGAACACACTTTATTTTCCTGGTAAATTAATTATATTAACACAATTTTATTTTATCCATTTTGGTGAATTTGATACCCTTCCAACTTCACAGTTCATATAATCCCAATCACTTAAAACTATTATTTAAGTCGCTGTCTTTATAGTAATTATTGTATTTGAAATATGTTTTTGAGATTTGACGAGCATCCAAGCACTACAAATTACACTTTCATTAAAATACCACTTGAGGAAACAACTCTTTTTGCTTTCAGAGGTACATTTTGTCATATATACAGAGCATTTAGTAGTATTCGTTCCTCTTGCATGTTCCTTTGATGTGTTCAATCATTCTTTACCAATTTCCTTCTCTCCACCCCCCACCCTTTTAGAAAGTTGCATTGCACATTTTACACTCCCTCCTAATGAGTTCCGATAGAATATACCCTAGGTCTGGGGATTAGGCGGTAACGATCAATTTTCTTCGAGAGGCAGTCATTACCTCTTCGTCCAGTGCACTATTAAATTTAAAATGTTTTTTTCTTTTCATTGTAAACCCATATGGTTTTCATTCCTTTTATATGTTTCTAACCTTTTTTCCTGTACCTTATATAACATAACATGCCTAAAAAAGCAAAAAGATGTTTTCCTTAAAGAGATATTAATTTTAGTGTCTTGTTATGTGTATTAATCGGTTTGGCACATGTATTGTGGGTCTATTCATGTGTGAGGAGTGTATGGTTGTTTAAGTCTTCAAATATAATCCTGGTTGTCACAATTAATAGAAGTCTTCCTCCGTCACCTTGGTTGATCCAAGACCTTGGTTTTTCACCTGATCCTGATTGGTGTACAGTTCGGCCACCTACAAACCAGATGACAATTGCATCCTTATTGAACCAGAGCTATATCAACAACGAACTAGCTGAGTGGTATAAATTACCAGAGTTATATCAACAATGAACTAATTGAGTGGTATAAATTACCAGTTATATCAACAACGAACTAGCTGAGTGGTATAAAGTAGTGGTATAAAGTAGTTATATCAACAATGAACTAATTGAGTGGTATAAATTACCAGAGTTATATCAACAACGAACTAGCTGAGTGGTATAAAGTACCAGAGTTATATCAACAATGAACTAGCTGAGTAGTATAAAGTACCTGTGTTGCTGTTGTAGCTTCCTCCGCAGATTTATCCTCTCTCACTCGCAGAAACCGTGGGAACCTTAGAGATATTCCTTTCTCGTGGTCCACCTGCAACAGCATTACACATACAATGGCCATGAACAGATCCAAACATCCTTGTGGTCCTCTCTTTCCAATGATTCCATTTTGATACCAACCACAACGACCGTGACAAACCAGTAGCACTACAAACCCAAACACACGGTTCAGATTTTAACTCGCGCTATATTACTAGAGTAATACGAGCCCTCCCAATAGTTGCAATGCTTCCCTGAATCGTAGGTGGGAACTCGCTCACCAATATATTACCAAATCCAGACACCTCCCTTGTGTAAACCTTAGATAACCTTCTCCTTCCAAGCAAGCCTACTCACACCAGTCAGTCATTTCTGTTTGAACAGTAACAAATAGTTTAATATAATATAAATACAACATTGTATCCATCTACCAAGAGTCAAGACACGTTTGAACAGACAACAATAGTATCCAAGTGACCATGATCTACCTCTAGCTAGTCAGTTGGTGTTTTACTCTCTTCTGCTGAAGAAAGGGACTGATGTATCCTGAAAATTACATACTCATGTGTTTTGTTGTGTTTTAACCAAACTTTGAGGACTACAGTTTTCTGGTATGTGTGTAGGCCTTGCCCTTCTATCCGCTTTTCGGTATATTAAAATTTAACATAGCTGTTTGATGCCAATTTTTTAATATCTCTTATACAAATTAATTTTTTTTATGCAGCCCTCTCGATGTTTTTAATTTTCAATATGGCTTATGTTTTTTCTAGCTTCTGTTAAGCTTTACTTCACTTCCTGTGTGTTATTAAAAATAGGATGAGGGGGGTAAGGAAAAAAAAACATTTTTTTTAAGTTACATGAAGTTAAGCGTACTCACAATACCAATAGCAGCGCGATGTACCGGCGACAGTGAGAGATCGGCGCACTTGACTTCCCAGACTTGGTTGGCATCGAACCAGTGGTCTGGCTCATGGCTCGGATCGTAGCGGTAGTATGGGCGTGGTTGGGGTATGACACACTCTTTCAAGACCTGTGTGTGCTTTACTAGATCGTCATCTGTGAACCCTGTCCCAATCTGTAAAAAAAAATACTATGTTTAAAGGTAGGGATGTGACTTTGAATCCTTAGGGATATTCAGGATTCATAGATTCGAGAACATTTCAGATTAAAGACAGAAATCCTTAAAAAAGAAATCGTTCCATTTTTTCAATTGAAATTTGTTTTAGAGCTCTAATATTGATTATTGGTGGTTCAGAACAAATTATAATTATAATATGAACCTGACAACCCGACCCCAGACCAGTAATTTAACAAGATTCAGATTCGAGATTTTGGATTCAAAGGTAAATTAGAGATTCGAATTCGTAAAAGAGTGGATTTGACCCATCTCTATCTAAAGGAAAAAGCATAAAAACTAGAAATGTCACAAGTATCAGTTCAATTATCATTGGTACGCAAAGACAAAGGTCCCGAGTTTGATTCCTGTGTCCAGGTTGTCATTTTTGATTTGATTAGAATTTTTATTCAGCTATCAGGACTGATCCTGTGAATGGCCATTATTTATCAATTTTGGATACCCGTGAATTAATAATATATAAAGGAGAAACAATAATAAATTTTTACCACTTTTTACTATCATTCATTCATTCATTCATTACAATAGTCATACACTCAGCCGAGTATTAAATGAATGGTCTGGGGTCTAGGTTGTTAAGTAGTTCATATAAATATGTTGGGACTGAAACACGAATAAGCAGCGATAGCGCTCTCAAAAAAATTCAAATTCAAGATTTAAAAATATATATTTATATATAATAATTTTTATCGAATCTTGAATCTAATGTTATCTTGAATCCTTAAATTTCCTTGAGGGTTTGAAGGTTCATGAATTTATTATTTTCTAAAATCCTCAAATCTCCTCAAGGGTTTGAGGGTTTTATGAATTTAATATTTCCTTGAATCTCCAAGGATCCCATCTCTAATCAAGTGCTTTCTCATCTCCGGGATCCAGGGTTTATCAATATTTAAGAATGCGTATCATTGTCCTGGTGACCGGAGAGCTTGCGGCTCACCTTGCAGATGCTCTGGTACTCTTCGCTGTCCTGGTCGTAGCAGGCCAGTAGGAAGCCTCCGTACGTCCCTACCCTCTTGCCTCGACCCAGGTACGCTCCCAGGACCACCAAGTCCAATGTGTCTCCCACCCCTTCCAGATAGTCCTTCTTGAGCTTGAGCCAATTACGTGACCGCTTTGCAATCTCATAAGTTGCGTCTGCTTCCAGTGTCTTCACCATGAGACCCTCGCAGTTCCCTGCAGCAGATAGAAACTTTGTGTCCAACAGATTGCTACTCAAAAATAATAATATATTGACTCCTCCAGGAAGAAAGTATGTTTGATATGAAGGAAATATGTTTGATATGAAGAAAGTATGTTTGATATGAGTATAATTTATATAAAGAAAGTATGTTTGATATGAAGAAAGTTTGTTTGATATGAAGAACGTATGTTTGATACGAAGAAAGTATGTTTGACAGGAAGAAAGGTACCTTTGACCGATTCCTCCAGAAAATCTTGGACTTCTTCCATGGTGGTTGTGTCGATGCTGATAGCGAGCTGGAACTCTTCTTCCACTGGTACAAAGTGTTCCCTGAGTAGCCTTCTGCGGTCAGAAAGGGGTCTTCGCACCAGAGACTCGCCATTAAGGTACATCAGGTCAAACATGTAGACACAGACCTGCACTTTGATGTCAGACTCGGTCACATCCTGAAAAAATACAGCATTGTTTGATTTAGCTGGGTTTTTTTTTATACCACAACACACAGATATGATTGTCGAAAGTAACTTGTTCACATTTTTCACCCACTATGTTTGAAAATGAATTCACTATGAAAGTAATGAAGTACATCCTATTTCCTTTAGTTTTCTTAATGTTCATGGTAACGTATTTACATCTTTACACTGCTGCCACTGGAAAAAGAAGTAATGGCTGTCTCTTGAAGAAAATCTATCGTTACCGTCCAATACAGAGACCTAGGTTTCATTTTACAGGAACTCATCAGGAGCAAGTGTGAAACAGGAAACGCAACTTCATAAAAGAGGGAACCAAAAAACACAAAAGAGAGAAAATGTAAAAGCGAAAAGAGGTTTTTCTTAAATGAGAACTTAGTAAACAAATACACTAAATACTTGTCACAATAGATTAACAGTAGTGACCAAAAGATTGCGACAAAAAGTATTTAAAACATGTGAGAAAAGTAGTTGTAGCAGCTATATAGGGTTTGACTAAGAGCATTTTATTCCGTAAAACATTATGGCTCCAAGTTAGATTTTCATTATTAGTTTATTAAGGTCAGAAGTATCTTTAAATAACACTTTTGAAGTCGGCCAGTTGTTGTGATTATTAACTATTTTAATATTATTGGCTGCAATAAGGTTTCATAAAGGGAGTTTGTGGATCGATAATTTAGTTAAATTATGTGTGGTTAAAATTGGTTAGTATTTACTCTCACCTTCCTCTTGCGGGTGCTAAGGACTTGGAAAGGAAGGATCTGTTTCTTGATTTTATCCCAAGCGACCGCCTCAGTATCCAGGATACAGGACTTTACCCCTGGACCGAGAGTCCTTGGAAGCTTGGAAACAATGTCGGGGTACTTGGAAGTGTTATTCTCCTGATTGCGACTGTACACGGCTATACTGCCATCTTCCGACAGGTGGATCTGAAACACAGAGCTTGGAGGTGTTATTATCCTGATTGTGACTGTACACAGATATACTGCCCTCTTCCACTAGCAGGTGAAGGTGAGTGTATTGTTACCTGTGCTCGCTCCCCATCATACTTCCACTCACAAGTGAAGGTGAGTCCTTCAAAACGCTGCAGAACCTCATGGACTCCCTTGCTAGGGTGAGCCAACATGGGTCTAAGAGGAATTCCTGGAGTGAGCTTACAGTGGGCCGGTAGGGCCCTCACACCTTCCCTCAGGAGCACCGGGACTAGTAAGCTGTAGTTGGGACACTCACTGCAACATATAAACACCAGCACTCATTACTAGGACCAGGAGTCAAAGCTCGCCAGTATGCGATCGTGATAAGATGTGAGAGGGCCAATACTCACCAATACGTGGTCTTAATGATAAGAGCCAGCTCATCCAGGCGAGTCTTGAAGGTTTCAGCAGGAACACCCTTGGCAGCGTTCAGCACGTCTGGAGGGTACGATTGCTCAGGAGGCGTTGTCGCGCACGCAAGTGCTAGAGCCTAAACAAGAACCAGGTCACAAGTGTTGTGTGTTGCGTGTCTCAGCACTGAGCCAGGGGTAGGACGAATAAATCACTTCACTTTCAGCCTGTGGCCTGTGTCAGTTTTTTATTAAAGTAAAATATTTCCCACTGCCGGCTTGCTAGGCCTGTCTTAGCTTCATATGCCTTATAATATAACTTAAGACTAGGACAGACACAGCATCCATTCCCCGGCCACTAATCCATCACTGTGAAAGGGTAAACCTACATTTCAGCAGTGATAAATTTGTTGCCCGTGTCGGGAATCGAACCTGGAACCCTTAGCTTAGTAGACAGACACGCTACCAACTGAGCTAAGGTGTCGGACATAGCTTTATTTCCATTCCGAAATGTTGTGTATATGACAAATTAATATTCCTATGAAACAATCTGAGATCCAATAATAGAATTCATATAGTGAGAGTAACTGGATTTATAAGATTAGAACACAGTTATACAATCAATCACAGTATAATATAATTCTTAGCATATTTCATGTACTCATTTGAGTTTGCTTTCTACTCCCCTATTTGGTGCTAGTATACAAGAATCAGGTATAGCACTAATGTGTAAGAATCAGGTCTAGTGCCAGTATGTAAGAATCAGGCTTGATTCAAGAATATTCACCTGAAGCACTGATTGTTCTGCAAGTCCAATCCGAAGTTTACCAGCCAGCGAGCGTATCAAGTAGCGCGCTTCTGAGTGCTGACATGCTACAAACATGGACTGAATCTTGTCCACCTTCTTACTCATTGACTGAAACAAGATATTCACTCTCACAACCTGGTGCCAAGTTGGTTCTCACAACCTGGTGCCAGGATAGTCCTCGCAGTCTTGCCATAAGAGTTATCTCCAGCAACCAAAAGAAGGATCAGGAATATGTACCATACCGGTGGTTCTTACCAGAAACAACCGAAGGTATAAGAGATATATCCTTGTGGTTCTTACCGCCTTGCCCTCTAAGGTAGCGATCTCCAGCAACTTGTCGAATACAGCCCTCACAGTTAATCTGGCCGGCTGGAACATCATGCGTTGGTTGCCGCGAGATTGTTCCGCCACGATTCCTATATCCCCTGTGTCGGCTACATCTGACTTGACCTGTGCCACAGAGCGGCCTGTGCTCTGTGCTATGGTCCTTATCAGCGTCGTCTCTGCGATCCCCAGTTCAATGCCTGACAAACACAAGCATGGTAATAACACAATATTCTAAGGGTGTCATCTACAAAATGAAATTTAAAACAGTTGAAAAAGTTTGTATGCATCAGCAGAGGTGTACTAAGTCGACCTTTTCAATTCAAAGTGAGGTTCAATCGAATATATCTAATGTTCTCGAAGCCAAACAGAGGTTTGAATATATTTTGATTGTATTGAGTTTGTAAAAAACACTATTTTGTGCTTATTTTTAAAATTTGATGTACTAAAATCATTTAGAAAATGTTTCATCGTACAACTGTTTGTAATATTTCATTCTAAGCTGATAAATCAAGTTATTACCAAACCATGCAACTCAATTACATTAGATTTGTTCATATGAATATTAATATGTGTGTACAACCCGAACGGTTAATAAGACTCAGTGCTAATAATAAACTTAATTTGTAATAAACATAACAGCTCATAATGGCAATATTTGAACATAAATGAGTATTTTAGAAGTAAATATTTCTATTAGTGAAGTTTCCTGATTGTTAAAATTAGATTTTTTTTTAAAAAAAGTCAAAGTTTCTGTGTTTTTTCTAAGCCAAGTCAAAGCTTGGCACACCCTTAGTGAAAAGCAACTTCAAAAGAATTTATTTGGAATTTTCTTTGTGAATAAGGAGTTTACAACATAAAACTTTACCAATTTTCGAGCCAAGTACTCAATAATTATATTTCAAGTCTAGTTGCAAAAAGTGTTAAGCTAAATTCAAAGATTCTTGCATAACTCAAAAGATGTGATTACTTTGAATTCGATTTTATTGCAAAAAATCTGAGTTTAATTAATTTGATATAATTACAAAATGTTATTTCAAAGCAAATAGAGTATGTCCACTTTTTTTTTGTTTAAAGTTAGTACAGTAGTATTAGTAATACTACTGTTAGTACAGCTTTTTTAAATCTAATTTGTAATCCAAATTTGTGAAATGATAATTTTTTTCGCAAAAATAAAAATTATAATGCTGAATGTGAAGTGGGGATGAAGGATTCTAAGAGAAAGACCAAGTGACAGGAGGTTGAAGGGCATGGAGAATAAAGGGAAGAAAGGATTCGGTGGAGAGGCTTTTGTTCCAAACAGACCCAGACAGTGGCTGTAAAATGATGATGATAATATGAAAAAATGCTATTAGACTAAAAAAAAGGTATTACTTTCAAAACCCTAGTGAGTTTTACAACTGTTCCTAATAACTTCCCAATTAACCAATAATAGTCGTGATTGAAGAATTAAAATGAAGTCTGAGCAGATAAAAAAATAATGCAGATATTTAAAAACTGATGATAACAGGCACAGACATGAAGCTGTACCTTCGTACGCAGGTGCCAACTTGTTCAGACACAGGTATATGCTCGCAAGCAAGTCGTCTGGGCTAAGAACTATCACAGAGCGGAAATAGTTGGACAGGATCTCAATCATTTTTAGGCGGGCGCTCACATTCTCTATCTTCTCGAGCGTTCGAGCCAACGCAGAATATGGGACTCTGGAACAATACACAGCATAACACGAGAGGTGGAAGCGATATCTAAGCAGTGGTTACTGTTTGCTTGACAGATGTATGTTTAACTTACTTGTCCCCGTGTCGCCAGGAGGCATCCTGTATGGGGTCGTAGGAGCCCTTGTCAGGATTATATTCAAGACATGGCTGTTTAACTTTACTCTGGCTCTTGTCGGTGGTACTCTCTGTGACCGCTTCCTTCTTGGGACTCTGGCGAGGGGCTGTAATATACATACAAACATGTTAATTACTAAACAATATTATACACAAAGAAAAGAACAGTACCAAGTTGATGGTGCCAATAAATATTTGAAGGAAGAAAGAATATTTAAAGTGATCAACTTGAAGAAGTAGTTCAGTCAGTGTTCTACCTGCAACATACACACCTGGGGGTGAGGAAATTGCACGCTCAGAAACGTCTGCCTTGAACTTGGCGAGCTTCTTTCCGACTGAAGTTTCACAGTTCTTGGCAGGAACTCTGTGGACATATCAAAGACTGATCACATATTCCATGTTTGGGGTTATGTGGTATAGAGCACTAGGCTAAATCATGGTTTAAATTAGGAGGGATAGCCAGCACACTTACCTAGGTGATACTGGAGTAGAAATTGTTCCTTCTAAATATAGCATTCTGCTTATTTAGTGTGTTAGCTATATTTTTCGTTTAATTCACACAGAACTTTAAATTTCAAATGTAGTAAGATATATGCGCAGAATTGTAGCGAAGCTTGCTTTCTTTTATTTAGTGCTAGACTGTGCCAGATCCTATGGGGTCCTCTAATGTTTTCTGGAGGACAGTATGAACAAGATTTCATTTATTTGAGGTAGGGCCTAGGCCTGTTTAATGTGCACTTTCTGAAACTGACTGATTATATCAACACACCTTATAAGCTAGGCCTAGCTTAAATTTAGAAGATACAACATCCAACCACTCGTCGTTATCTCATCATTGTGAAAGTGGAAACCCACATTTTACCAATAAATTGTTTTTACCGCCCCCAGGAATCGATCCAGGGACCCTTTGGTCAGTAGATAGACACACCATCCTACTGACTGAGCTACGGTGTCAGACAACATTAAAAGGAGAGCTCCATGAATGCAGTTGAGAACATTCCCATTGTTGAGAATAAATCATGCCTTTTTTTTATTGAATTAACAAGTCATAATAGTTAAGTGTCGTACTAATGAACTTTCGGGTTCCTAATGCCATAGATAAAGTAAACAGAGATGTTTATAAAAGATTTGGCTTTGTGGCTTCATGAAGAGTTGTCTTTCTCATATACTATTTCAAAGACCCTGTTCAATGATAGTGTTACCAACTCACTTATCCGTCTCCTCGTCACTGTCGCTCGCAATCCTCCTCCTCTTAGTAAGGACGCGAGTCTTGATGGGAGAGTCCTCCCCACATGAACCATCTCGAGCACTGGGTGAACACAGGGAAACATCATCGTGAAACACCTTCACTATTTTACAGCCCAGTCTGCTGATACTTCTCAAACATAGTCTACTTGAGTAAAACGTTGGCAACATACCTGTCTTCGGTTACGGAGCTTGTACCACCATTTGTAGTGTGAGAGGTGTTGGATATTGCAGGCTTGGCACAGAAAAATGACCTAAGGATGGGAAATAAAGAGCTTCACTTATTATTTGTTGGTATGGTTAGCTAAATACTATTCAAGCAATCTTAAAATTAGACTTAATAATGTAACTACGATAGAAAATTAAGATATTACTCGTCTTACGTTATGCTTCTCTGTGACATATTCCCGCTATTTTAAAAATTCTTATTATATTTACCGCCAGTTTATACCAATATCTCTTCACATAGAGAACATTTAATGTACATGTAATTCTGTCAGTCAAGTTCAAGCGTATGTTGAAAGATAGATCAGCTTTTTGTTTGTTTTGTCGTCAAATGTTTATGATAATTATAAACACTGTGTTAATTTTAACAAAAATTTATTCAAGTGACTGTCTATAAATAAAAAATTATATATTATATTAAAAGTTGAAATGTAAACATACTCTAGCATATCAGTTATATTTGATCTTATATTATATCTTAGCCAGCAACAGTGGCCGTGCAATGTTTTAGAGCCCGGGGTAAAGGGGCTAAAATTTCCAAATAAAAATTATAATATATTTTTTAGAAATTATCCAATATAAAAAACACCCTAAAAAGAGATATTATGTGAAGCATATTTATAGTACTAAGACCTATTTAAAAAAATTAGTATTCTAAATAGGATACATTTATTTGTCAAAACTTAGAACCATTTTTATTTAAAATAAACAATTGACTATGTTTTATTATAAATTATATTATTTCACATTACACATATTTATTCAACTAAGATCCTGCATAATATATTATAAAGAGTACAAAGGCCTTCATTTATTGAAATAAAGTAATTATTTTTCATTTCAAAGTTACTTGCCATTCTAACAAACTTTTAATTTGTACGCCAGTCTCCAATTAATATATCATTTATTTGTTGGTGTGCCTAATACGCTCACACGATAAATGATACCCCTTGAGAACTATATAGTCACACAGAGTGTCGATGTCAAGTATTTTTATTCAAAAACGTGTTTCGGGTGAATAAAAGTATTATTGTGTGAAAATAGTGAAGTATTATACACCATTTGACTGAAGACACATTTACATTAAATGATATACAATTCAGTTTTAAAGCTAATACTGTGCAAATAAATATAAAATCTTTAATATATTAAAATATGTAGCGATCGACCATGTTGTAAGAAAATATATTTAAAATGGGTTATTAGCTTATATAATGGTTTCAAAAACAATATTATATTTAAAGTTTGATAAATAAATGACAAAAGTTAGCTTAAAACTTAATAACATTCGTCTGAATGACAAACTTTGTGTTGTAGTGTTATATTCAAACTAACATTTAGCTTGTAGGAAGTATTATCAGGTGCCGTATATTAGAATATATTGAAAGTTGGCTCTGAGCTTGTATAATATTGCTTTCATAAACTATCTTGTATTTAATGTTCGATAACTAGAAGTCTTACGTTCAAACAATTATTTATGTTATAGAATTGTAGGAAGTATAAATATTTTGGCCTACTTCGACTTATTTTCAAAAAACAAATCATGAGTGTTGGACTAAGCTATGCTATTCAAAACTTTTACTAACAAATTTATTTCGTTATACTAACTATGCATTAATATATCTAATATATTCATAAAAATTAGCAAACAATGTCGAATTATCATATTGTCTTGTATGTGTGTATTAGAGAAAGAGATTCTCGAAAGTTTCCTTCTATCTTACACAATGGTGTGCAGATAACAGCTCGAAAATTTTAGCCACAGATGTCCATCCAGTTATATTATAAAGAAGTGTTGTAATGTCTTATGTCTGCTACATGTTTTAACATAATATATTTCGCCTTGTACTGATTTAGACTGTTATATTATTAGCTATTCTGCTGTTACACAGTATTATTGAGAATGCAGTGAACTGAAGTGTACAGAGAAAGAAAAGTTAGAAAAAGAAATACTAGAGTAAATTATTCATGAAAATCAGTATATATTTTAATATTTAATAAATCAGTCTAACACATTGATGACAGCTATGCCTAAACCTCCATGCTTTACATGTTTTAGTTAACCTCGGTGGTCTTGTGGTAAAGTGCTCGCCTCAGGACCCAATGTGGCGTTAAAAGAACCCTGGAAGGTATGTGAAAATACCTTTCCCGTTTGAATTGGTTGGTCCTTTCGCTCTCACTCAGAAATTTTTGTGTGCTGATATAATCAGTATGTTCAGAAAGTGCATGTTAAAACACCTCAAATAAAAAAATACTTGTTTTATATTTTTTGTTTGTTTAATCCACTCAGAAATATTTTCTTTATTAAATAAGCACTAGTGCAAAAGAATAAAAGAAACCCAAATTAGTTTAAAATGATAAAAAAAATTAGGTTGTTCACAAAATATGTTTGTGTATATATAGATAACCAAGAAATTGATTTTTAAAAAATCAATGGAAATAAATATTTGCTAAATAATTATAGGACACATTTCAAAAATATAGGAAATACAGGGTACATGAATAAAACATAGGAGAGGTGGGAACCATATTTTATTAATTCAGTTTGTACATAATATGAATTTGATTTTTTTCGAGTCTTGTCATTTGAATTTAATTTGATCAAATTCACTTCATGAACATGAAGGCCACAAGTTTGATTAGTTCACTTGCAGTAAGACTAATAAATGTTTGCTTGCAAATTACATTGGTATAAATTTAACCATGGTTAGCAAATGAAAACACATATCTTAATTAAATTAGCTTACAAATGTAGCCAAACAGGTGGGTCATTAAGGGGAGATGGGGTATTTTGGGCCCTAAAACACCCCCTTTATGAACCAAGAAACCAACAAATTTTAAAACATTTACTATAGAAAAAACTTTGCATAATTTGCAGGGACATTTTCATGGGCGATGATAAGGGGGCAGCAAACTACCTCCATATCTTCCCATAAAAAAGTTTTTCTACATGCGCTACTGACTTCAGAAGCCGCCTATAATGTTCCAAACATCTAGCCAACTTGCTACCATACGCCAACCCAGCTGGTGGCCAAGATGCTACCATACGCCAACCCGGCGGGTGGCCAAGTTGCTATCATGCACCAACCCTGCTGGTGGCCAAGTTGCTATCATGTGCCAACTCTGCCACAGGCCAAGATCCTATCATGTTCCAACTCAGCTAGTGGCCAAATTGCTATCATGTGCCAACTTGGCTGGTGACCAAGATCCTATCATATTCCAACTCAGCTAGCGGCCAAGTTGATGTTCCAACTCGGCTAGTGGCCAAATTGCTATCATGCACCAACCCTGCTGGTGGCCAAGTTGCTATTATGTGCCAACTCTGCTACGGGCCAAGATGATGTTACAACTCAGCTAGTGGCCAAATTGCTATCATGTTCCAACTCGGCTAGTGGCCAAATTGCTATCATGTGCCAACTTGGCTGGTGACCAAGATCCTATCATGTTTCAACTCGGCTAGCGGCCGAGTTGATATAATGTTCTAACTTGGCTAGCGGCCAAATTGCTATCATGTTCCAACTTGGCTAGTGGCCAAATTGCTATCATTTTCCAACTTTGCTAGTGGCCAAATTGCTATCACGTGCCAACTCGGCTAGTGGTCAAGTTGCTATCACGTGCCAACTCGGCTAGTGGTCAAGTTGATATCATGTATCAACTTGGCTGGTGGCCAAGTTGCTATCATGTTTCAACTCGACTAGCGGTCAAGTTGATATCATGTATCAACTTGGCTAGTGGCCAAGTTGATATCATGTTCCAACTCGGCTAGCGGCCAAATTGCTATCATGTTCCAATTCGGCTAGCGACCAAATTGCTATCATGTTCCTATTCGGCTAGTGACCAAATTGCTATCATGTTCCAACTCGTCTGGTGATCAAGTTGCTATCATGTTCCAACTCGTCTGGTGATCAAGTTGCTATCATGTTCCAACTCGACTAGCGGACAAATTGCTATCATGTGCCAACTCGGCTAGTGGCCAAATTGCTATCATGTGCCAACTCGGCTGGTGACCAAGTTGCTATCATGTGCCAACTCGGCTAGTGGCCAAATTGCTATCATGTGCCAACTCGGCTGGTGACCAAATTGCTATCATGTTCCAACTCGGTTAGCAGCCAAGTTGATATGTTCCAACGTGGCTAGTGGCTAAGTTGATATAATGTTCTAACTCGGCTAGTGACATTTTCCCTTCTAATCAGAAACTTACTTCAAAAAGATATTTTAAGTTTTAACATTTTATTATATGAATTACTACGGTACATAATAGTAATATGTAATTATAATACCCATTTACAACTTATAAAAATTACAACTTGATTAGATCTAATTAGCCTAATTACTGTCGCCTCACATCGTTTCCCCAGTCCAAGTTGCCAGAATCAAGACATTAAATTCACCCAGTGAAAACCTTAGATCAATTGATCAGTCACAAACCAATATTTACAGTAAATAAAGCTTGGTAAAATGTCAACATTTAGTAATGAAAAACATAGTCTTCATCTCTAATTCAGTGGGCAAGTTTGGCTGATGCTGCGATCAATTAGGCTTTCACAAATTCCTAAAGTTATAATACATTTTGCCAATTAATTAATGTTAGTGGTTTGATCTAAAGACTGGTACAAACCTTTATAGCCACTAAATACCGTATTTATTCAGAACTTAAAAAAAGAGATACATTACCTCAAGTGGAAAGTTTGTATACAAATTAAATGTTGGTTTATTACATTAAGTAAAAATATTGATAAATAAGATGGTGTCAACGCAACAATCAGTCTCTGCCTGGTTCTCCATTTGTGGAGGAAGCCTACAATGCAACAAACTACAGGCTTGATTAATAGTGACCTTTGAAACAATATGTAAAAACCAATCATCGCAAAAAAAATCATTATTTCAAAAGCAGGTTACAACAAAATCATTTAGTGAACACGATTTAAATCTACGCTATTTGTTGTTTATGAATTATAGATATTATTGATAACCTAGAAAGTTAAAAATACAACAATATGAACAAATTTAGTCAGGAAATTAAATTAATAATTTTCCTGTACATCAACTCAATAAATAATCAAATATAGTTATGAAAAATTTGCAATTTATTGCTGTATGAAACTCGGCAGATGATCATGGGGCAGTAGAGTCTCGATTGTCCACAAACTGTCGGTGATAGAAAACACATCTAGCCAGCTCCATACACACATCAATTGGGGAGCGTGTAACGTACATACGGCACTTCAACGTCGTTTCCTTCAGAGTCGTTGCAACACAACTCAAATACGAGCGCCTTGACATGACTCTCCAACTTCTTCTTGGACACTTTCTTGACAACTTCAGACATGGGCAGACTCATGCGTTCTAGGCACTTGGCTTTGGCCATAAAAAAGGAATATAACATGCATACACCTTGAGACAGCATCGTTATCTCCAGGTTGTGTTTGTCCTTGAAGTAATCCAGGAACTCACGCAAAGTCAGCTCACCAGTAACCTCAAAGCGATCCCAAAGCGACCACTCCTTGTCATAATACTTGAGCTTCTGAGCAGCGATGGGCTCGGAGAAACCAAAGAACGGCAGCGCCAGGTTGACAAACCCGTTTTTGAACGGTTCAAGTGAGTCAAAACCTTGTGCAAGTTTGTAAAGCTCAAGACAAACTAGGCCGGCCACCACGGAGGTCGTGGTTGCAATGGCAGGGATGATCTTACCGGCTATTTGCTTGCTCTTGTGTCGATCTGCCGGGGGGATGCTGTAGTTGGTGGCCCGCAAGTTGGATGCCGCCACGATGAAGTCTATATGAAAGTTGTCAGCATCATCCTTCTCAAACTCTAGCGGAGTAATGTGAAGGTCTCCCAGTTGTTCACGAGATGGTAAATCACTCAAAAGTTGTTGCATACGATCGTGATCTAAATTACCACTCCCATTGGCCATCTGCACTTGGGAGTCTGTCTCGGCTATCTTTACACCAGATCTAGGGATGTACTCCGGTACTTTGACGTCATTCACCATCCTCACAATATGGGCCCTGTCTCTGTTCTGGGGTATACCATACACCTGAGCCTTAAGATTGGCAGCGGCTACGATATAATCCAAATGTAAAGGCTCCTCTGAGCTGAAGATAAGAGGGGCCGGACATCGCTTAGGACCTGACCAAAATGGCTGGTTACTAGAGGTCAATTGTTCCGGCGGGAAGTTGAACAACAGTTGACGGATCTGATCGTTGTACTGCTCTTGCCAATGACAACGTGCCCATGTCACACAATTCTCAAACGTCTTGGGACGGTGATCCACAAGCGCCTGCTTCACCGACTCCAGGATTTCCAGTGGTTGGATGCCTGGAAGTTTGAGTGTACGCTCCACAAAGTTGGGTTCTTGGATATATTGAGCTGCAGTCTCTGCAGATTGCTTGAAAAGTCCTTCAAAGTTGTCACGTGCCCACTGAAGTGTGTGTTCAATCGCGTTTGGAAAGTTCTTCAAGGTGCAGATTGGTATACTTCTCTCAGGTGGGTCTTGTGATGAGCTGTACGACTCTGTCTTGAAGGGAACCACAACTTGTGTGTTTCCTTTAGTCCCCAGGGTGCCAGACTCTAAGAGTGGTTTGCGGTAATACACGCAGCGCCGATCCATATAAATTCGCGCGTCCACGTTGTCTAGGGCATTTGCGATTCCATCCAATGCATGAAAGAAATTGTCATCATAAAAACGTTCAGTTTCAGGCCCCACACGGTTCTCATGTGCCTCAATGTTAATGTCCGGGTTCATCCGCCGAACTGCCTTGGCAGCAGTTTGAGACTTGGCCCTCTGCACGTCGTTTGGACGGAACAAGAACTGGCGGTTCAGATTAGACTTTTCAATGAGATCCATGTCTGTGACAATGACTTTGCCCCCATCAGCTGCGCCAATACCCATCATTGCAAAATTCTTAAGAAGTTCACAACCGATAGCCCCAGCACCCACCACAAATATCTTGAGTTCACCTAAACGCTTTTGAAAAGACTTTCCAAAAACTGCAACTTGGCCATCATATCTGTTTCCAACTATTTTACATTCTTCCTGTGCAACTTCCGCAAATTTTGGAGGTAGACATTCCAAGGCATCAAAATACATCCATTGATAAATCGGGCTGAACTTTCCTGTGCAAGCTTTCATTACCTCCTGAGCTACTGTGCCTCCAATGAGAGAGTTCATGGGGGGAAGTTCTCCACTCGATATATAAGCAAACATCTCAAGTAGTTCCGTGTTTAATTCAGTGTCATTTCCTCCGTCCAAAGTAGAGTTTTTCGCCAGGGTTACAAACCTCTCGGCATCTTCCTTGTCCCAGGGTTTGGGAGGTTTCCCGTACTGAGCTATGTATTTGTGAAGAGTTTTGTAAGCCAGATGGATCTGTGCAGGACGATCAAACTTGGCAAAGTCCGCTATGAGGAATTCTGGATCTTTAATGGATTCTTTCAAGGGTTTAAATTGCACCACTTTGGGCACTTTGACCTGAGTAACAATCCCACCACGCACATATTCAGAGAAGTTAGAAGTGTCACCGATGCTAAATGTGTACGGTCCTAAAACACGAATCTTGATAGGGTCACAACCGTTTAATTCTGTCATTCCTTGGATTTCACAGAAAGTGACATAATCACCATCTTCCAGGCCATGTCGACTGTCATCCAAACAGGCGACCACACCCTGAGTATCTTTAGACACATTGGCAATGAGGGCAGACACTGGGTTCTCACCATTTATGTCTACGATGGTGAAATGTTTACCAAAATCACAAAATACTTGAGAAAATAAACCCCTAGTGTCCGCAATTATAAGTGCTATGTCATTGGCATGTGTTATTTCACCAATTCTTAATTGTTCATCAAGAGTGCTGGCTGTCAAGACAACAACTCTGAATTGTTTAATAAAATCTTCAGTCAACTGACCAGTGTATGATTTGGTTGGTACATACGTGTTAAGCTCCGACAATTGTTGGAAGGATGCTTCAGCACGATTCTTACCTATGTCAGCCTCTGTTAGGTAAAATTGAGTTGACAGATCTGAAATCTTACATACAGCATTGTCATGCAGGGTCACAGACTTCACACCACATAAAATCACGTTTTTCGCAACCTCTACTCCAAGTCCTCCTAATCCTGAAATGAGAACATCTGATTTTGCCATACGACGCATAGCATCGTGACCCAGAACGTAAAGTTGCCTGGAATATAATCCTTCATCGATGTCTTGACTGCTGTGAGGTGCACCATTGTGCGCCATGTCTGAAATCGCCTGAGAAACGGATTTCGCTCCAGTTGTCTCTCCTGTAGCAAGTTTCCGCTTCTTGGCTGGAGGGTCAACGGAATTGTCCACCACTTCAGCACTAGACATCGGACACAAAGGCCGTCTTATCAGCCAACTGTTTCTCTAAAGATAAAGAACGTTTCACTAAATAATTTTAACTTTAGTATGTAAGTAAATTGCACAACTCTTATAATAAAGAAAACAGTTGACGCGTGAAACGAATATTACGAAAACGGACATCCGGTCTAAAATAGTTCACTAATTTTTTTAGATTGGTTCATGTACATATATGTACATAAGAATATTAAGACGTTGTCATCTTCAAAGCATACATTTTTAATAAAGCTTATTTTCGAATTCTACGTCTCCATAAATGAGCATAATAAATGAACTCAATAAAAAATTCAACTTTTATTAAGTACATAAACGTGAGTATCAGAGTCCTCTGGCGAAGAATAGTTGAACTAGAAAATAGTGTCAAATCATTAATCTTAATATGAATAGGTAATTATTATATTTAATTACAAGAAATATATAAAACAATAGAAAGACAATATTAAATAAAAAAAATTAGTGAAAGCTACCTTCCGAGATCCAATTTGATTAAATGTAAAAGACTGTGTTCGGGTTTCTCGTTCGCGTCGCTGGAGCGGCTGTTCCGAATGCGGTAACGAACTGTTTTTCTTGCCTCGACTCTTGAATTAAGAGTTAATCGGGCATATTTGGAACAGAATAAAAATCTTGTTTATGATTCGAATTTTTATCTTTTAATAAATGTATTTTACTTTAGGAATACCTATATTTATTTTTGGTTTTTGCAATAAAAAGGCACTTTTGGTTTCACAATTATTAGAGTTTATTCAAAACGTTGTTTTGGAGAATGGAAAC
>CABEEJ010007935.1:6378-26999 GCA_901482245.1 Timema douglasi | reverse complement strand
CCTACACGCAAATGCGGGTTTACTTCCTCTAATTCAACCGTCCCAATTCCTAATCCATTAGCGTAATTAGTACTTAAAGCGTATAACCCAAACGGGTAGTAAGACGCGGTGCTAAATAAAATATGTAGTCAGTCAAAAAAAGAATGCTTCCTTTCAGGTTATCTATACCGATGAGTCATTATCTTAGCTGTATGAGTTATTTAATTAATATACAAGAATATTTATTCAACGATCAAAAACACCAAAAATACATTTTACAAGAAACATATTCAAACAATGATACATCTTTCATCACACAGGCCCCAGAGGGCTCTTGAGATGAACCCTCCCTAATATAAACAAACATATATATATATATATAAATATACACGTGGGGAGCTCGGAAACTCATACCCCAAATAACACATATTGCTTGTTTGAACCAAAAGTAAAACAAAATTCCTGTACACTTACATCCGGAAACCCATGCTAGTACCATTACATTAAATGGTGTGCAAATTTCATCGTACAGCACTGGGATAGCAAAGTTGTTCAAGCATGCGTGTACAACTGGTTGCATAGGAATTAGGAGCGTGGCCCTACACACCTCGACATCTCGGAGCACGGCAGTAGAACACACCAGTCCATCTAGAAATGCGAATACGTTCTGAGGGTCATCATTAATGGTCCCGTATCACAGAACGTGATTGCAATTATGACATGTGTAGTGCCACGGGCCTAACTCTTATGCAACCGGTCGTACACATATGCTTGAACAGCTTTGCTATACCGGTGCTGTACGCTGGGATTTGGTCACAATTTAATGGTATTACTATAGGTTTCCGGATGTAAGTGAATAGGATTTGGTATTACTTTTGGTTCAAACAAACTGTATGTGGAGTTTGGGCTATGAGCTTCCGAGCACCCTGTATATATGTGTATACATATAAAGTATTTAGTATGAGTATCGACACTTTTAGGCGATGTGAAATACCAATAGATTGTGCGCGTTCTTTATCGACAATATATCCGTCAGTCTATAAGCCACAAGACTAAAGGCCACCAAACATACACATCTCACTGTTAAAACGGTAGTTTGAGGTTAACACTAACATAACATTAGTTATACCACTGTACCTTGCCTGAAAGACAGTCGTATACACGGTGCTGTTTGGGTGGTCTTAGTTCTACCCCGATTCCTTGAGAAGGGTTCAAGCACTGCTCCGCTATCTGTTCAAGGGCGACATTCCTTGATGTCGTGGATAGAGATCTCCGACAGGAAGGACATCTGTCGACACACGGTAGAACTATGTCAAACAAGAATAAACTCTTCTCTTATCTGTATTATATTATATTCCATTCACCATAGGAATTGACTTCTGAAAGGCCTTTTTCCCTACCATAAATCTACTATATAATAGGATATTGGTAGGAAAAAAGACCTTTCAGAGAGTAATACCTACCGTGAATGGAATATAATTGAAGTTTCCTTCTATATATTTTTATATATTTCCTATAAATATAAGAAAAAAGATTAATCTATAGGAAATAATTGTTTGTATGTATGCCTTTGTATTTAAATACATATAAAATTATATAATCGAATCAATTTCGGCAAACTTACAAGTGTTGATATTTTTTATGAAAGTGTTATCAAAAACCTGAACCTTAAAGTAACCTACAGCAGTGGAGGAGAAAATGGTTTTATTGCCCTTGATGACTCAGCCAGTCATAAGCTAAATAGAGTAACCAAACAATTATTTGACGGCATATTGAATAATTAATCTCGCATGTCTTGTTATTCTGAATTAATACAGTTCTCTGGGAAGATTTTTTCACAAGTATATCTACTTAGAACTGAATTAAATGTTCAAGAGTACACGTGATGATTTTTATCAATGCATTTAAACCAGTAAGCATATTTTTTTATCTACACTTTTAGGAATTAACTTTAGTACTAATTTTAACATTTTTTTTTAATAATCAAAAATTGCAATTGTTTTTGCCAACGATCATGTAAGCACGTTTGGATAAATCATTCGTATATTATTTTGGTGTATAACCATAACATAATAGGCCCTAGTCAACTTTTCATGCTTTCTTACTTTATTTAAAAATATAACTTTACAGGAAGAGGAAATACATATGAAATGCAAAGTAAATCACTTGGCGTTGACCAATTTTTCCATATTTTATTGAAGTCAATAAAGTCAGCATACTCATACACAAAATGACAATTCTTCAATCAGCACTTTCTGTACACTCAACGTTATAAAACTTTATCAAAGTCTACTTACCTAGAATGGGGACCAGAGTGAAAGAGGAGTACAATCTTTTCAAACAAACTCTTTGTACCTCTCCGACAATCCTTTTATTACTTAAAATTGCCAAGTTGATCAAGATGAAACTTGCAGGCATATAATTAAATAGTTATCTTCAATTTTATTGTTTCATAGACTAATTAATATTGAACCATTGCACCTTATGGTGGTCTGCTTGAGAAATGTTTAAAATAATACTTATGCCAAACTATATCAAAAATTTATTTGGAGAGTAGGTACTTTTTAGGAGTCTTTTCAAAGTTATATCCGTTACATTTAAATGCACTGCGTCTTACTACCCATACTGGCTATCCACTTATTTACAGTGACTGGACAGATATGATGAAGATATAATTTAGAGGAAATGTACCATATTTTACGAGGATGATGAGTGAGAAACCGTTTAAGATATAACTATCAGTACACCTGTCCGAGGTACGAATCCTGACCTCTCTGTCACCGGTAAGCCAGATAAGACGATATTGACGCTTTATTTGGTGTCTACCCATTTCTACAAAATATTTTGCCTGTGAGATACTACAATTGTAGAAAAAGTTGTGTTTGCTTGCCTAGTTTCTATTTATACAAATTGAGCATATGTTGACGTTATTTGAATAGTATTCTTTAAATTTAAAAATGAGACCCGGACACGGGAATTTAATCCCGAACCTTTGGCTTAGTACGTCAATGCTCTAACCACTGAGCTATCTAGCAATCGTACCGTGTTCAGGGTCATTATTCATCCATATTTTAAGTCATAGTTTGTGATGGACATACAGAAATCGTCAGCCACAATAATTGAGATGTCGAGCTATCAGATAACGCAGCCAACATCAACTCGGGAGGACTTTATGCTGCTAATAGTTTGTTTAGGTAGTTCCTGATTGCATTTGGTTTGGAGCTAGGAATAACTAAACTCATTTATTTTATGAAGATGTTGTAGCAGCTATGAACTTTTAAGATTACCGGGTAGGGATCTGGATAAAAAATAAGATTAGACACTCGAAGGAAAACTTATAATAATTATTTATATAAGTAGCAGGCTTAGAAAGGGCTTTCAAATCAAATATGTAGTTTTACTCTAAACTTTGATAATGGATTATCCATTTTTAAAAGCCTTAACACTGATTTTTAAATATGAAGGGCCATTTTAAACCAACAACATTTATTGAAAGTAGCTTTAGATTCAATAGTTCAGATTGTCGTAATTGAATGCGGTATTGTTTAGAGATGTAATATTTCAGAGTGAGCAAGAAATTGTCATATATTCTCAGTCCATAAGCCTCAAGTTGGAATCCGATTGATTAGTTAAAGGAGTGTGCAGTTTTTTTAATTAAAGAGTACACGTTTCATTATTGTTGCAGTCTTGTTAGAGTCTAATCGGTGTATAATATTGTTACAGTCAATTCGAGAAACTTATTGAAAATTACCAGGAAACAGCCTCGAGCTCTTTTTTTGGGGTTACCAAGGTTGGTAAAGATCATGCTAGGAATTCAAGGCTACCAAATCTTGTAGGGACTAAGGGGCCTAATGGGCCAGAGAAAGGGCTTATGGACTTTTAGGATGGGACAAAGACGTACTCACAGTGTCCATAATTATTTCTTGTATAATTTGTAAATATCCTTCTATAGTAATACTTGTCACCACGTCTTACTACCTGTTCAGGTTATATGCTATCCTTTTAAAGTACATAATAGTTCTATGATGAAAGTCCACAGATAAGAACCCATGTCCATATACCATCTTTTGAGCTCCCTATCCTAGGATTGGGGTGGGGAAAAGTCACTAAAATTTGGCATTCTAGAAACATATTTTATTTAGGCCTATCAATTAAAAGGTTTTAAAAAGTTATCAAAAGCTCCAAATAATATATCTTTACCGATTACTGTATAGTTTATTTTTACATCAATAATTAAAAGGACTATAAATATAGATACAATTATAATATTTTTATCTACGCCACTGTGGCAACATGAGCTTCCAGTTTTCAAATAACGTGCAATTGCCCAGATGTGTGGGCACGTGGACCAAACAACATTCTCTTCTGGTCTAGTTTGCCTTTAATGTGCAGGTCTGGGTTTAAATCTCCCCTGGTCTTATCTTTAATAATTATTTCTCTCTCTTACTCAACACAAATGCTGGAAGCCTCCATTTACCATAAAAGTTATCAAGCCTGCCTTGATTGATTCCACTATGATAAAACTTATAACATGAGTTAATGGTGTAATGAATTAAGGTAAGAATGCTTCATTTAATGGGTGACAAAACATATGTTTCTTGTTAAATTATACTTTCATCATCCTTACCCCCTAAAGTTGTTAAATGTGGATAGTTTGATTGGGTAGTAATACGTTGTGCTATAATCGAGCAAATAAACTGTCTTGTTGGTTTTTGTAGTTGAATTTACTTGTCTAGTTTCGGTCTGCAGTTGGAACATAAGCTGTGACCGTTGAGACACTGCTGTATTGGGGTTTGCATATACTCCAAGCAGACGGGGCACTCCAGAAGGCTGAGCAGACTCTTACTGAGCATCTTGTCAATTTTGCCGCTCTTGAGGGCAGTCAGTGCTCTGCTCACCATGTTCACTGGAACTCTCAGACGTCACTGTCAACAAGAACACTACAACTATAGGGCAGTCAGAGCTCTTACTATGGTCACTGGAGTTATCAGACGTCACTGTCAACAACAAGAACACTACAACTATAGGGCAGTCAGAGCTCTTACTATGGTCACTGGAGTTATCAGACGTCACTGTCAACAACAACATGGAACTATCAGACGTCACTGTCAACAACACTACAACTATAGGGCAGTCAGTGATCTACTCACCATGGTCACTGGAACTATCAGACACCACTGTCAACAACAACACTACAACTACAGAGCAGTCTTATCTCTGCTCACCATGGTCACTGGAACTATCAGACGTCACTGTCAACAACACTAAAACTATAGGGCAGTCAGTGATCTACTCACCATGGTCACTGGAACTATCAGACACCACTGTCAACAACAACACTAAAACTACAGAGCAGTCTTATCTCTGCTCACCATGGTCACTTGGAACTATCAGACGTCACTGTCAACAACACTACAACTATAGGGCAGTCAGTGATCTACTCACCATGGTCACTGGAACTATCAGACATCACTGTCAACAACAACACTACAACTATAGGGCAGTCAGTGATCTACTCACCATGGTCACTGGAACTCTCAGACATCACTGTCAACAACAACACTACAACTATACAGTTCGATTTAGAGAGGAAGAAATATTTTTACACCCACTACAGTGGTCAAATGATCTTAGGTGACGTCCTCACATTAGAGAGGACTGTCATTGATAGGCGCATCAGGGTTCTAATCATGGACGTGTGTAATAAAGGTTTGTTTTTTCCTAAATGGTTTAACACGATCCCTACACCCAAATTTGAGTATATTTCCTAGAATATCTCCCTTATTATATCTTGTATAATGACGCAACTATTACATTTCCGTATAAGTTGAACATATGATGAGAGGCGACGAAATCCTCCTCGGTAACACAATTAGCTAACACTCAAGTGTTTGTTGAGCTAGACTGACAGAGTTATTTTTTTTTTTTTAAATATCTTCCAAACATAATGCTACAATAGTGGTAATATCCATGTAATATGTATCAGACCTCACAAACCTCTTCACAAAACAGGATCCCGCCACGAATGAGCTCTCCAAACAAACTGCGTCCCATCCCCCTGGGTTTCTGTTTCCAATATTTCTGGGAGAAATATGGATGGGAGTGGGACTGTTGTTTATGTCTATTTATGCTACAAATAGCTAAAGAAAACTTTGTTCTGAAGAACCTTTTAGTTTGCGATCAACATTAATAGCTCTTCACCAAATTACTAGAATTATTTTATAGATATTGATTAGATCTACCAAAAGTAACAGTTTCAGAAACCATACCGTGATTTACGAATACGTGAAAGTAAATCTCTTAGCTTTTCTAGAAACTTTTCTAGCTTCCGGATAAGGTTCATCCTGCATACGTATGTACGTTAGTAAACAAAGTATTGTTATCTTACTTTATATCAGCCATTAGTATGCCCAGCAACTGAGTTAAGAGTTCCAGGTTCTGTTCCAGGCATTGGCGAAATATTTGTGGTATTTGAGATTTCTCTCTCTCTCTCTCATTGATAAATTAACGGCTAGGGGCTTTTTTTTTTATATATTTCAGAATAAAGCTAGTTTTTAAGATTTGTGTTGATGTGATAAAATAAATTAAACAGTGCTCAACAAAAACTTATTATAATTTACTTTTCAATTTCCTTTATTATAGTTCTGGCCACCAGGCGTGAGACCTATAACAATCCAGCAATGAAAAGTACACAAGTGCCATAAAAGCACGTATAATAACATAATTAAATAATTTATAGTAGCTAAAATAATGATACATGCTGATGAATAATTACAAAAAATAGGACATAATAATGATAAATTAGAATAATATTAAATAACTAACATGAGAGTAGTCAAAGGATAAACATTTAAAAAGTGGTAACAATAAGCAAACAATAAAACAGAAAAATGTAAATTCAAGTATTCGAGACAAAGCCGCTACAGAGTAAATTAGTTGTGAGGGAGTTCCTTAAATAACTCTCTGAGTTTTGCTTTTATTTTGTGATAAAAGTCGAATTCAACAAATCTGGAGTTCGCGCTGTGTATACGACGGCCTATAGGGTTCATCTTGTAAGAGTTATTGAAAAAAAATAAACTAGGATTGCAAGAAGCCCAAGAAGGGACAAGAATACTCACGTGATCGAGGGCAAATTTACAAGAAATTAAGCTATTTCAAATATTAAAAACAAAATGGACGTCACAATAAAGTCTACGTGAGTAGAGAGTTTGGAGCCCTAAGTGGTTTCTAATTCTGTCATTATCATAATAAATCCGGTTACTAAAGAATTTATCAAAGTACGCAGCGACAATTTTTTTTAACGTTTTCTAACCTGAGGGAGTCAGTTAAGGTGATGGAATTCCAAGCAACAGTAGCATATTCTATCTTGGATTTAACCAGGGGAAAATACAGGGATAAAAAAAAGTCAAATTTCTTAAATGAAGAGGTAATAAATTTAATAAGTCCAAGTAATTTCAATGATTGGGTTATATTATATGATCAACATGATAGTGGAAGTAGAGTTTGTCCAGAACACCAGAATCATTTATATAACTGGAGCGAACTATGTTGTCACTGTCAAGATTATAAATAAATAATATGGGATTAGTGTTCCTAGTGAAAGATATAAATTTGGTCTTGGATTTATTAATATACATCCTATTATCACGGAGATATCGTAAAATACTATTTATATCGTTTTGTAAGAATATACAATCCTCAGTTGAAGTGATAGTTTTAAATAATTTCACATCATCCGCAAACAGTAAATAACTAGATGAGGTTATATATTTGCCACTATAACAATGAACACATTAAAGAGAAGAGGACCAAATTAGAACCTTGAGGTTTACCACAAGGAGTTAAAAATGTGTTGCAGGAGTGAGAATTTATTTTAATGGTGAAAGCTCTTTCATGTAAATAACTGCTAAACCAATTTACATATGAGTGGAACAGGCCAACATTACAAAGTTTAGAGAGTATAATACTATGCCGACATGAATCAAATGTCTTACTGTGATCAAAATAGATAGTATCAACATGGCCTTGGGTAGAGACTTGAGGGGCAACATGTCCCAGAAACTCTACTACATTTGGGAAAGTCGATTTATTTTTTATAAATCCATGTTGCTTATCGGGGAGTTTGTTCTTTAGGTGGTGTAAAGTATGCTCATGTATTATTATTTTCTCGAATACTTTAGAGAAAGTATTTAATAGAGAAATTGGTCTACAATTACAAACATTTGTTTTTGCGCCTTTTTTTATAGACAGGTATGACAACAGACTGTTTCCATATAAGGGGAAAATCTTCATTTAACAGACAGATTAGTTTCTATAACTGGGTGGGGTAAGACAGATACGGCTGAATTATAAATAGAATGAAAGTAATTTACAAACTCACTAACAATTAATAAAGGAGCTGCTATAATCTTGCCATTAATTTCTAGGTTAGAAGGGGAAACTTTATTCACACGATTATTTTTAACAAACCTCCAAAATTCCTTGAGTTTGGATTTTTCCTATTTTATATTGAGTTCATCCAATTGGCTCTGTCTATAATCAAAGTAGTTTTAACTAATTTACGAAAGTGAGAAAAATGTGAATAGAATACACTATTATATGTTTGTTTAAACTTTTTGAAAAAAAAAAAATGTTTTTTTATATATTATATGAGAGTAGAAAAAACTAATTAGGATATTTTGATGAATTAAGAATATTAATTTGAGGAATATTCGTTTTGGTTTTCCTTTGGACTAAATTGGAAAAATTATCTACAGCCAAATTAACATCTGTAGTAGAATAAACAAAGCCAATCAGCGTGGCCAGGTCATTGTAAAGATTAAGGTAATCACCTCGTGCATAGTCAATACATATAGTGGGGGTGTCATTAATTTTAGTAGCAATAAGTACATCAAGTGAAATCAATAAGGGCGGATGAGCTAAATCAATATTCACTAGTGATTGAGAGCTATGAATTACTAAGGGGTGGTGAAAATCGAAAAAAACAAGATCAACGAGGTTAGTGTCATTGTCATCTTCATTAAATTGTTCTAACCCTAATATGTTAGTCGAAGTAAGAATTTAATGTAAAAATGCAAAATGCTTTGAGCATGATGATATTTCCAATCAATTTCGGGGCAGTTAAAATCACCTAATCGTATTATTCGGTAGGGGTGGTTAGCCAAAGCACCTTCAAGAAATGTAAAGTAATTATTAAATGCTTCGACTTATTTGGGGAGCAAGATAAATGTTCCAATTAACAGTTTTTGGCGATCAAATGTTGGGATTTCAATCCAGACACATTCCATATTATTCTCTAGGTCAGTTCTCCTGGCCACACCAGAAATAGAATCAATGACAGAAATGAGAACACCACCACTCCTTGAGATAGTAGCTTCATCATATAACCTGTCAGCTCTATAAACATTATAGTCAGGGGGAAAGTAATTATCATTAACAAACTAACAAAAGCGCCAAGTTTCAACCAAACAAATAATAGAGAATTCATTAAAACAAACATTTGTAAGTAATTCCCTTTTTTTGGTTCGTAGACCCCGAACATTTTGAGAATATAATAGAATATCACTATTATTCACTGGGAAATGGGTTGGGATTCTTCCAGACCTCCAGTGATGGTCAAGAGTGGGGTTCGAATTGAATCCTCTTGAGAGCCAGGGTCAGATGCAAGAGCAGATTTTTCAGGGGCAGACACACAGGGGGACTCCTCACAGATGATCTGCTCAGGCAGCAACTTCCCATATTAAGGCGCAATGAGACAGCCAGACGGCCAAATACCACCATTGTTTATAATGGGAAAGCCATTTTCTTTGACAGAAGTATGGAAGGATGAATATGAGTTAAATTTAGTTTTCAATTTTGAAGAGACAAAGCAATCGAGCTTGGGTTCTTTAGTCAAATAAGATCGAATGGCCAGGGAAGAAACTTCAGGAGAAAAACGAGTAACGAATATAGATTTTTTTTAAAATATTGTTCACTGTTTATAGGTTGTTGACTGTCTTATTACCAGTCAGCAACTTTCTGACACGCGAGCGCTGGACCGGCTGATCCTCGCGCAATTTGGAATGGTTTTTACGTCACGACACAACCGTAAAACCGCCATCAGCGCTTGCTGACGCAGACTGTGACCCAGCTGGTGATTGCACAGTCGACAACAGAGCTTTTTATAAAATTTGAATTTAAATCTCGGCTAAATGTTAATTTGGATGAATTCAGTTATTTAGATAGGTTAGTAGTAGATGGGGTAAATTCAATTGTAATAGAAGATTGCTAAGATAGGGAGCATTGAGTTTCGACTGAAACCAAGAAAACCGGGGTCCTGAAAGCTAAAAGCTCCGAAATTTTGGATTTCAGCACAGCGTTATCGCTGCTCAGATCTTTTACCAGAGTATACAGGTAGTAGACCATGCTAATCAGAGAATTTAACAGCTGTACAGTGACTGCTTCCCGATCAGCTGATGGAGCTTTGAGTAGCTCCTCAAAAGACTTCTTAACCTGAGGAGGCTTCTGCAGCCACTCTGGAAGAACGGGTGCAGAAGTGGATTTGGTGAGGGTATCATCCCCAAACGAAGCTCTTGCCTTTTTAGTACATGGGTCACACTTTAAAGTAGATACCCCACTTTTCATTTGTTTAAAGCCCTCATATTCTGCTGCATTAATTTTGAGGCAGTCAAGATGAAACCTTCCTTCACAAGGGCCAGAACACCAAATGAATCTTTGTCGGCCAAAGAATGCACGGGAGCATCTAGCACGATTGTCCTCACTGCCCGGCACGTTGAATAGATCAACTTACCAGGCCTAAGGAAAGGCAAGCTAACGCTGAACAACACTTAGCTCACGGAATGAGGCCACCCAGCCTTTTAGTATATAGCAGACAAAATTATGCGAATCTAACGTCTTTGACCATTCATCCACCACTGAAAGTTGAACGCCATTTTTTTTATCCATTCTGGACTTAAACTTCAGGTAAAGAGTTTCGATTAACAGACAATTCTTTGGTTTTAATCCAATTTGGGAGGAATTAGTTCGTTAAATTTACATGACTTACTTCTGTGGTCGCATGGCCTAAGGCGTCACTCTAGTGTTAGACTAGGCTGCCGATGACAGGGAGATCGGGGTTCAGATCCCGGTTGGATGTGCTGAAGGTTTTTTCCCAAAAATTGTTTTACACTCTCTCTCTCTCTCTCTCAACGCAAATGAAGGTACATTTCCTCTAAATTCTACCTTACACATCCCTAACCCATTATATTGATTAGTACATATGTGTATAACCTGAACAGATAGTCAGACGTGGTGCTAAAAATAAGAGTGTACATGATCAATTACTTACACTTGTTATAACAATCATGCGCATCTCTTCAACAGTCTACCGAGCCAGCATGTACTGCAACCTGTAACACACTGTCCTAAGTGACGTCACAACCATAGGTAAAAGAGGGAGGGTGATTGTTTACTTGTAATAAGTCTGAGCAGATGAAGTCTTAGGTCACAACTGGCCAAGAGACTAACAAACTACAATACTGTCTTGAACGGGTATATAGACAGTGAATAGACCTGCACAGTCTAGTAGTAACAAGTATATTACCTTACCTTTGGCTCAGAACAAAGATAGAGGTCAAGATTGCTGTTCCTAATCTTTTCTAACATCACTTATGTGTAGATAATAAATATCTGGCTGAACACATGACACAATATTTAGTCTTCTATTTGAGATTGAAGAGATGCGTATGGCCATGTATGATTTTGTTATAATAACCTAAACAGGTAACTGGTATATTAAACTGGCATTATCAAGGAATTATCAAATACTGTACGTATCTGGGTATAATATCGTTTCATGAAGGGATATCTAATTCAATCTCTCAAGGAATGTTGTACATATTCAAACAAAACTTTATTTAATATCCCTCTTTGAATATCCGAGATCGCCTCTGTGGTATATTGGTTCCCGGATATAGATCCAGAAGTCCCAGGTTCGATCCTCGGTGTTTCCAGAATTTGTCTGTGAAGCAGTGGGTCTGGAACGGGGTCAACCTCAACCTCGTGAGGAAAAATGAGGAACTACTTGAATAAAGGAGTTTCATCTCCGGTATGTAAAATTGAAATTAAAGGCCAGAGGGTTTTTTGCGCTGACCACATGACACTCTCTATCGACAAATGTTGGCACTATCATAGCTAACGGTGGTGGCCGCTCGAGGAGAGTGTCTGTATATTTGTATGTTCGCTTATAACTAGAGAACCACTGAATATATTTTAAATGTTGTATTATTTAGACTCAGTAGATCTATACGGGGAAGGTTTTGGGCTATTATTAGCAAAAAATAGAATAAAATTGAAGTAGTTCCAACATTAAAGATTTTGTCTTAAACCACGTGATAAATAGTGTATATTCCTATTGATTATATAATTCATTATTTTCCTGCTAAACTTGATCGCCAAATCTAAATATTTGTTAACAATTTAAGTTTAATATAGATATTTTAAAATTGGGGGATTAATGCATTATTGTTAAAATTCTATCTATTATCTACTTTTTGAATAATAAGCTTTAATGATGAATACAAATTCCTTAGCACTAATGTCTATATCTTACTTTTCCAGGCAACACAGACCTAAGACATTTTTTAAAACCCTAACACTATACAAATTATATTCCCCAATTCTCCGTTTGTGAGATACTTAAAATAGTATTATAATATCAATTAAAAATGACAGCTGTAGATAACATTCCTATATTCTTTAGTTCTTCAATGTTTGGACTCATAGCTTTTCTTAGTTGCTACATGTCACAGGACAGATAATTTGTTTTGCAATCAAATATTTAAAAATATAATTTTGACATATTTTGAGTTAATTAACCACCCCCATTATTACATGCCATATTATATAGGTTTGATTGCATTGACGACCCTAGAATTAACTAGGATGAGTCGCCCAACATTGTACTAACAAACGGGAGGGTGACCTGGTGGTCTAAGGGTAAGGTGTCAGACTTCTGTACTGTGGGTCCAAGGTTCAATCCTCGGTCCCGGTACAGATCTATCTGAATGCCAAACCCTTCCTTCACCTCTGGCAAGACATGTGAGGAATGCCAGGCCTCCACCGTGGTTCGGATCCCACGTTAAACTGTAGGTCATCAATTTAATTTCACAAACACCCTGCCATTACACATTAGTATGAGTGGGTACAAACCGAACGGGTAGTAAGACGCGATGCTAATACTACTACTACTACTACTACTACTACTAATAATAATAATAATAATAGCCGGGAACTAAACAGTAAACATACCAGTTGAAGAACAGATGCCCGATGCGTCCTCTCTGCGCTCTGACATAGACTACACGTACACACCTCGCTGGCTCGCTCGGCTCTACTGATAACACTATCACTGTTCTATCAGATAGTCTACATGATTCATGGATGACTCGCTGAGATTATATAGATGGGGGTTTTGATATGTTTGGGAGTTTATAGTATCGTGCGCTCTGTTCTCCCCCAAAAGGGAGTAGTCTTACCTTGGCAAATTACACTATGGTGTATCTTATAAGATAGGGTATTAGTGCAAGTGCTCAAAATAAGTCGGCTACCTTTTGGTGTGAACTGTACCAACCAAGCGCCTGCCACCGCTTGCGAGGATAGTGTCAACATTTACGGTTAGAGGGTGTCGTGTGGTCAGCACAAGCCCTACGGCCGTTAATCTCAACTTTATAAACAGAACCTGCAAATTTTTCTTTTTTTATTCAAGTAGCTCATTTATATTCCCGAGGCTGCATTTGAACCCATTACGGACCCACTGTTTCCCATATAGATTTTAGAAGTGCAGGGGATATAACCCGGAACCTCTGGATATGTAGCCAAGAACTATGACTATTAGATCACATAGAAAATATAGGATTGTTGAGAAAAAACACTGATTTTTCTAGCACTAGTCCGTTTTTTCGTGAAAAGGTGGACCAAAACATACAGTACGTGGTGAAGTGAAAACTCCCTGTTGTGTTGATAATATTACACGAGTCCCTTTAAACTTGTTGTGTTGACAATATCACACAACTCCCTATAATCTTGTTGTGTTAACAACACCACATGACTCCCTATAATCTTGTTGTGTATACAATACCACATCACTCCCTATAATCTTGTTGTGTTGACAATATCACACTTCCTATAATCTTGTTGTGTTGACAATATCACACCACTCCCTATAATCTTGTTGTGTTGACAATACCACACCACTCCCTATAATCTTGTTGTGTAGACAATACCACATCACTCCCTATAATCTTGTTGTGTTGACAATATCACACTTCCTATAATCTTGTTGTGTTGACAATATCACACCACTCCCTATAATCTTGTTGTGTATACAATACCACATCACTCCCTATAATCTTGTTGTGTTAACAATATCACACTTCCTATAATCTTGTTGTGTTGACAATATCACACCACTCCCTATAATCTTGTTGTGTTGACAATACCACATCACTCCCTATAATCTTGTTGTGTTGACAATATCACAATCCCTATAATCTTGTTGTGTTGACAATATCACACCACTCCCTATAATCTTGTTGTGTTGACAATACCACACCACTCCCTATAATCTTACTCCCTATAATCTTGTTGTGTTGACAATAGACCACTCCCTATAATCTTGTTGTGTTGACAATATCACACCACTCCCTATAATCTTGTTGTGTATACAATATCACACCACTCCCTATAATCTTGTTGTGTTGACAATATTACACCACTCCCTATAATCTTGTTGTGTTGACAATATCACACCACTCCCTATAATCTTGTTGTGTTGACAATACCACATCAATCCCTATAATCTTGTTGTGTTGACAATATCACACCACTCCCTATATTCTTATTTTGTTGACAATAACGCACCACCCTCTATAATCTTATTGACTTCACTTTACAATCTACTCACTGTTATTGATACATGATTTAGTACAACCTCATGTTGTAAATACCCTATTCTGGCAGACTATTTAATGGAACCGTTAGATTGTTATATATTAAATATATCAATATTATTAATTTTATAATTGTTTCATTTTGTACACCTCAAATGAATGTATAGCTATAATTTCAACCTCCCCATATTATTTTTTTTACAGCACTGTGTCGTACTAGCCGATTCAGGCAACACGATTTTGTACTAATTACGATAATGGCTTTAGGGATTAAGAATTTTATATATTTAAAATAAGTGTACCTAGATTTGCATAGAGGGAGAGTGGAAAACCATTTCGGTAAAACCACCCTAAGTACATACGACCCATATTTGAACTTCAAACTCCCCACCACCGACAGCCTATTCTACTGCAAGACTGGTGCCCTAGACAATGTTGCAAATGAAGCCTGTTTTTATTTATTATATTAGGCTAAACTTACTACTACCTTACTCTAATCAAGTCGAAGACAGGGTTTGTGATATTAAAGTGAGTTCTAGCTTAAATACTTTTAAGTTGGAATGTAAGGGAACGTGAGAATAGGTTCGTGGTTTTTAAATTTTCACTTTAAAATATTTTGACCAAAATAAATCAAATATTGCTTCAATAGATCCACTTAGTCTGATTTTCTACCCACAGTTAATTGTGCACGACGTTTGAAAAGCCCTCCTCAAGGTTCTTCGTTTGTCAGCGCCAAGACTAATCCTAGCGGCTATTTATAGAACCCCCAGTTGCATGGTCGATACGTCATGCTCGACCTTACAACACGAGGTTCTCACACGCGACACCAGACATCGGGCCGCACAGTAGATGTAGGTCATGGCAACAAATGGCGTGTCACGTCGTTGAATGGGAGGGGATGTTCCCACACTAGAAAAAAAAGAGCAATAACATGCCGTGATAATATTATGTGGTGTGAAAGTCGTGTGTGTGCGTAATAATGGCCGCCGGGGCAAAGAACGGTAATGGTGCATCTCGGAGGGAAACGGCCGGCGACGATTCTTCGGAGAGTGATGGCGAGACGGAGCCGGCAATGTCGTTCCATCGCAGATTGTCCACAAACCGGGACATCAAGAGAACCGTAAGTACCCCGGACCCCGGGGGTCAAATGGGGGAAATAAAAGAGGCGTGGCGCTCTTGTTTACATCGCTGCCCTAGCCTAGGTATCGACCCGGATGCCGGCGGGGCGAATTATTCGCTCGCTAGTTCATATTTCGCGGGAGGTTGAGTTTTGAGTATGGACGACTTAAGAATTATGTATTGTTATGCAGAAAGTGGTGGTTGTTCTCATTGTTGTGCTATTGAATGTTTATATTTTACAACCCATTCACCCATATACTCACGTATTTATTAAAATAAATAGTTTTAAATAGGTTGAATACGATTATAATAATTTCACAACACACAACCTAAAGGTTATTTCGTTCTTTTTTCTTTTCTATGAAACAATGGACATTGTCTTGTTGTGTACTGGGTATAATGAGATTCAATAGGAAGAAAGATGTACACGACATTTAAAAAAATAGCTAAAACAATGTTGATATATTTATACATCAAGTTTATAGGCAGCGCTCACTATAGATAAAATCGATACATATTAAATACTATTAATAACACGTAGAAATAATATCAAAGCCAACAGCAAAACAATATATGTGTTTTTTAAAAATGCTCTGTCCTTAATTCTATTAAACACTATGGTTAGTATTACTATTATTCAGAGTTACTATTAATAATTACAAATAAACATTTGATGTGATATGATACAATTATACTGGTGACGAAATGTGGTATAAATATATCAGAAAAAGTATCGGGTCAGTGGGAGGAAAGCCTTATGTGTGTAAGGGGGAGGGCAGTAAAAATAAAAAAAGTATTTTGAGGGACTTGTTCCTCCTAAGCCAGCATATAAAGTTCTTGGGCCCTTCCCCAGAAAACTTTTGACATTTTGATTCCTTTAAGATAATGGAGTGGTTATATATACTCCTCTTGAATATATTTGGAGTGGTCTGTCCTCCCTTTTTTATGTTGATGCCCTTAAAATATATTTAGAACGGCCCTCAACAGATTTGTTTGAATATTAATTAAATAGGCCTACCTTTAGATTTAGAAGCTATTTGGATTTTTTATAGTCATATAAAATTCAAAAATATAAGAGGGGAGTCAAATAAATCTTTATTGAGAGCAAAATTTATTTCCAGAAGGCAATGCCAATCCTTCTTTGAAACTCCATTCCCCAGTTCTGCCGCTACTGAGTGTGCCTTTATTTATTAATTGCACAGTATACATTTTCATACTTGGAGGGAGGAGGCGCTTTTTAAGTTTCTAAATACTAAACAAATATAAAGTACTTAATATATTACCCGCCCTTAGTTACTATAACAATTAGTTCCCGTTAGCTTCTAAAGGTATTTAATTAATATCCGTACATTTTCCTCGCCTACCACCGTTGGAGGGCTGTGAACCACAAAACCTTCTGAAATGTTGACCTGGCTATGGCTCTGCACGCACATTTATAAAACCAGATGAAACCGTTTTCTGAGTGGCGTGCATCAGGCGGGGCACACCGGAAAGGTTAGACATACCAAGTCTTCGAATTTTAAGGACTGTCCGTAAAATCGAAAATGACACAAACTTTCAGTTAAATCCAAAGTCATTCAAACTGATAAAAATCAAGAGCTTACCTTGATTTAAAAAATTTAATCGTAGGGAGCGAGGTTTACTGTTCCCCGGACATACTAGCTATATTATAAAAGTGTCTTTCCGTGAAAATTGGACTGTAACTCCGGAACTTTTGGTTTCGAAGTTTCTGTTCTTCCCCGACATAAAGAAGTAACGAATGATGAGCAGGCCTGTCGTCGTGGTCCCCGCGTTGGTCCTCTACGAAAATAGCCGTTCAAACCTCGCCACCACTGGCTGGCTGGTAGTAAGTAGACACAAGTAGAGGTGTTTACTACGGAGCATAGTGACGTCAGGAGACCCGCAGCGCCTGTGTCAAGACGGTACCTGAGGGGAAATCAAAGTGCCATCTAGAAACCCCATACTTATGTTTTGAATAACTTTTAAGGAACACTAAGGTCAACATCATAAATTATTATTATTATTATTATTATTATTATTAGCACCGCGTCTTACTACCCGTTCGGGTTATACGCACTTACGCTAATGTGTAATGGTAGGGTGATTGTGAAATGAAATGAAGGACCTACAGTTTAACGTGGAATCCGAACCACGGCTGAGGCTTGGCATTCCCCACATTCACAAGATGTTTTGTCAGAGGTGAAGGAAGGGTTTGGTAATCAGATAAATCTTTGCCGGGACCGAGGATCGAACCCCGGCCGCCAGCACAGAAGTTTGACACTTTACCCCTGGACCACCAGGTCACCAACGTCATAAAGACAGACAGAAAAAGCACTTTGTATTGGGATTTTGTGTCTTAGTTGGGGAATCCTACTTTAATATTTTATAGGATGCATTGTAATCAGGATTTTTTTTTTAACCTATAGATAATGATGGATCTCAAAGTTTTGTGCACCCCCGAATTCAAAAAAAGTTGATCTTAGTTAAAATACAACAATAATATAATATTAATTATTTATCTATATACATCACCATAATAATTGGTTCAATAAAGGGATGAGGCTACTTGGGAGTAGAGAAGAATATATAATTATGAGTTACATACCCTGTACCAATCACAAGTTATTGTTAGGATAATCGAGTCTCATATATTACAGTGGGAAAGGATATGCACCGTGGATGGGAGATTATAGAACCTTGTTCAGGGTATTGACTGGCAAACCCAGTGGGAAGAGACCATTGGGAAGATCTAGACGTAGAGGGGAGGATAACATTAGAATGTACCTGAAAGAGATAGGATGTAATGAGGTAGACTGGATAGAACTAGCTCAAGACAGAGATAGTGTGTAATGAGGTGGACTGGGTAGAACTAGCTCAAGACAGAGTTAGTGTGTAATGAGGTGGACTGGATAGAACTAGCTCAAGACAGAGATAGTGTGTAATGAGGTGGACTGGATAGAACTAGCTCAAGATAGGTATAGGGTGTAATGAGGTGGACTGGATAGAACTAGCTCAAGATAGGGATAGGGTGTAATGAGGTGGACTGGATAGAACTAGCTCAAGATAGGGATAGGGTGTAATGAGGTGGACTGGATAGAACTAGCTCAAGATAGGGATAGGGTGTAATGAGGTGGACTGGATAGAACTAGCTCAAGATAGGGATAGGGTGTAATGAGGTGGACTGGATAGAACTAGCTCAAGATAGGGATAGGGTGTAATGAGGTGGACTGGATAGAACTAGCTCAAGATAGGGATAGGGTGTAATGAGGTGGACTGGATAGAACTAGCTCAAGATAGGGATAGGGTGTAATGAGGTGGACTGGATAGAACTAACTCAAGATAGAGATAGGGTGTAGTGAGGTGGACTGGATATAACTAGCTAAAGATAGGGATAGGATGTAATGAGGTGGACTAGATAGAACTAGCTCAAGATAGGGATAGGGTGTAGTGAGGTGTACTGATAGAACTAGCTCGAGATAGGTATAGGATTTAATGAGGTGGACTGGATATAACTAGCTCAAGATAGGGATATGATATTATGAGGTGGACTAGATAGAACTAACTCAAGATAGAGATAGGGTGTAATGAGGTGGACTGGATAGAACTAGCTCAAGATAGGGATATGATGTAATGAGGTGGACTGGATATAACTAGCTCAAGATAGGGATAGGGTGTAGTGAGGTGGACTGATAGAACTAGCTCGAGATAGGTATTTAATGTAATGAGGTGGACTGGATAGAACTAGCTCAAGATAAGTATAGCTGGCGTATATTTGTAGGTGGGTAATGAACTCCCAAGTTCCGAATGCCATAGAGTAAGTAAATAAGACAAAATTAATAATATTTAAAGCATAATAATATATTATATTGTAGTATGAGTTTAAACACATTTTACTATATTTTATACATATATATTTATAAACTTGTTATAATTATATCTGTATGGGGCATAATGTGATAGGGTGAGGAGGCTAGGAGGTTATAAGGAATTCAGTTTGCAGCGAGAAAGAGTGTTAAGCCATCTATAAATAAATGCTACGTCACAATCGTACTAACTTTCTCAATAGCTCATTATGGTTTGGAACGAGATTTTCAAAAATAGGTTCTCAGTAAATCAACTCTAAGTAGGTTTACATCATAAAAAACCCATCATATTGTTAACCAAAGTTAACACTCTTTATGTATAAATTTTAAACAATATTGCAAAAAAAAAAATATTTAAAAAATCTAATTTTCAAGAATAACTTATTTGTAAAGTATATTTGTAAAAGATTCAAAAATTTGGTCTAATTAAACTCACTTAAATTAATTATTCTCAGCTAGTACATTTTATTAAAGACAATAATAGTTTTCCTTAGGTGGATGTCCTCGGCTGATTCATTTATTACATTTTCCAAAATAAATGAATAGTTTTTCCCAAGTCGTTTAGCTCTCAACTGATACACTTTACTAAATACTTTAATAGTTTTTCTCAATTTATTTAGATCTCAAAAGACAATTTTTATTAAATACAAGATTACTTTTTTAAATGTTGTTAGGATGTTTTCATTATGTATATTATTTTGTCAGCACCCCAAGATTGCAGGGAGGGGGGGGG
>CABEEJ010007934.1:6036-27001 GCA_901482245.1 Timema douglasi | reverse complement strand
TTTTTTTCCTGTCTCTCCTCTATCTGTGCTTTATGATATATATACTGGTGCCTGAGCCAATAAACGACACAATTGGGCCTAAGTCGTAACTGAGATAGGATAAGCTCCGGCTTCCTTCTGTTTGAAATGTAAGAACAAAATTCACTCTCGGCAAATTTAACTTCCTTTTTTTTTAAATTGTAAAATGTTTCTAAATTCTTTTCTGGCCTGCTTTCCAGAGCTTCAAAATACATTTAAAACAAATATGATAGATAGAAATTTACTTTACTGTTCATTAGATGTCGCTTCACAACTAGGCGTTGGCGTCTTATCGCCAGTTGAGTTGCATTAAATCGATTGTTTTGATAATTACGTTTAATGGGTATCGTTCCTGTTTGTAGTTTAATAATGTTCACGGGAACTATTTAATGTTACAATTTAGATTTCTTGTTGTTATTTTACAACATGCTTGTTCTAATGAAAGAATGTTAAATAATTGAGGATAAATTGTCTTGTTGTTAATTTGGTACGTGATATGTATGATGGATAAATATATAAAATCTATATGTAGATTTCTTGTTGACCTTTTGCAACAAACCAGTTCTAATGGACAAATAGTCAATGTCTGAGTGTAGAATTCCTGTTTTTATTTTACAACATGCTAGTTCTAGCGGGCGAAGGTTAAATGTTTGAATAGGGATTATCGTGTTGCTAATTACCAATAAGGGCGCCCTATCAAATAGACTTTGAAGTACCTACGTTTAACTAAATTATCTGTTGTAATGCCGTCTGACTATGTTCTTAAATTTAATGAGTCTCATTTTCATTTACACATTTTATCTGTAGTTTAGGTTAACATATAATTATCTGATGTTTCACCTCTAACTCTAAAACATTGGCTACAATGCATGGTTGTATATAAATTATATATATATATATATTCATACTTCTTTACAACAACAATGTTAACTTTGAATAACGCTGTTAAATATCTAAATGGGCGATAGCTAATAAATATCAACTTATCACGACTTATTCTAATTTTACTATGTATTACTCACCATACCCTAGGTATTTGACCCATTATATTTCTATTATGTAATGTGAACTGATAGGCCGATTACAGTCTCTTACGGTTTTCAAGAGGTTGCCGGTCCCTTTTTATTTAACTCTGCAACAGGTGTGAATTGCGAGCTTCGGTGTTGTAATGTTCTGGGTAAGACATTCAAAGCCTTGAACTCCATAGCTCTCACTCCTATTGTTCCCCTATTTTGTAAGTACCTTTTGTATTATTTGAGCATCCTCCCCTTGAGGATGGTTCACAAGTTTAGAGAGAATAATACTATGCGGACACAAGTCAAATGCCTTACTTTGGTCAAAATAAATACCATCAACCTGACCTTGGGCAGAGACTATAGGAGTAAAATGTCCAAGAAATTCTAATATATTAGTGACAGTATATTTATTTTTTATAAAACCGTGTTGATTATTTGAAAGTTTATTTTTAAGGTGGCGGAAAGAATACTTTAGAGAAAGTGCTTAAGAGAGAAATTGTCTATAATTATAAAAAAGAGGTAAAAATAAATGTTTGTAAGTAGGTATGACAACAGATTGTTTCCATGTAAAAGGAAACATTTCATTTGACAGGCTAATGTTAAAGATATATGCTAACAAAGGGCTGAAAATGCTGGCAAAACTTTAAAATATAAAACTTGGAACTCCATCTGTCCCGGCACATCTAGAAGAACTCAATTTATTTTATGGCATTAGCAACATCCAAGGGTGTAATGTGGCATGAATACAAGCGTGCACTAGTTTCAATAACGGGGCAGGGTAAGACAAGAAAGGCTGAATTATAAACTGAAGGAACGTAGATCCCAAATTCGTTAGCAATTGATAAAGGATCCACTATAAGCTTGCCATTAATTTCTAGGTCGGACAGGGAAACTTTATTCACAAGATTATTTTTAAAGAATTTCCAAAATTCCTTGGGTTTACATTTAATACTATTTTCTATTGAGTTCATCCAATTGGCTCTGTCTATAAGCAAAGTAGTTTTAACTAATTTACGAAAGTGAGAAAAATGTGAATAGAACACACTATAATTATTTGTTTGCTTAAACTTTTTGAAAAAAATTGTTACCCCCACCCCCATATAATATTTAAGAGTAGCAGAAAACCAATTGGGATATTTGGATGACATAAAAATAGTAATTGGAGGAATATGCCTTTTGATTTTCCTTTGGATTGAATTGGTAAAATTATCTACATCCAAATTAACATCTGTAGTAGAATAAACACAAGACCCAATCAGCAGTGGCCAGGTCAATGTAAAGATTAAGGTAATCACCACATGCATAGTCAATATATGCAGTGAGGGTGTCATTAATTTTAGTAGCATTAGGTATATCAAGTGAAATCAATAAGGGTGGATGAGCTAAATCAATATTCGTTAGTGATTAAGAGCTATAAGTTACTAAGGGGTGGTGAAAATTATCAAAAACAAGGTCAAGGTGGTTAGTGTCATTATCAACTTCATTAAGTTGTTCTGGTTCTATTAAATTGGTCGAAGCAAAGAGTTGAGTAGCTTTTAATTTATTGTAGAAATGTGAAATGATTTGCAATCAAATGTTGGGATTTCAATACAGACACATTCCATATTATTCTCAAGGTCAGTCCTTCTGACCACACCAGAAATAGAATCAATGACCGAAATGAGAACACCACCACCCCTTGCTTGATACAGTAGCTTCATCATATAACCTATAAGCTCTATAAACATCATAGTTAAGGGGAAAGTCATTTTCATTAATAAACTTACTAGAGAGCCAAGTTTCAATCAAACAAATAATAGAGATTTCATTCAAACAAACGTTTGTAAATAATTCCCTTGCTTTGGTTCCTAGACCATGAACATTTTGATAATATTATAGAATATCACTATTATTCACTGAGAGCTGGGCTGGGAGGTATCCTCCAGACCTCCATGCGATGGTCACAAGTAGGGTTCGAATTGAATCCTCTTGAGAGCCAGGGTCAGATGCAACAGCAGCAACACTCCTCACAGATTATCTGCTATGGCAACAACTTCCCATTGTCAGATGCAATGAGACAGCCAGACAGTCAAATATCACCATTGTTTATCATGGGAAAATCATTTTCTTTGACAGAACTATGGAAGGAGGAATAGGAGTTAAATTTAGTTTTCAATTGTGAATAGACAAGGTAATCAAAATTGAGTTCTTTAGTCAAATAAAATTGAATGGACAGGGAAAATACTTTAGGAGAAAAACGAGTAACGAATAGAGATTAAAAAAAACTTTGTTCACTGTTTGTAGGTGGATGGCAGTCAGCAACTTTATGACACGCGAGCACTGAACCCGAGCGCTGAACCAGTGGATCATCTTCCACATTGAAATTCACTACATTGTTTTTATGATGCAAACAACCATATAACGATTGTCAGCACTTGCAGACACACACTGTAACACAGTTGATGGATGGCATAACAGAGTCAACAACAACTTTTTTTATTAGAATTTAAAGCTAATAATAGTAGTAATAATAAAAGCTGTCAAACATTCAACTTCTGATATTTTAGAGTAACACTCAAGTTTGCAATTAAAATTAGGACCTATTTTCATTTGTACAAACAATTTCTTAGTCTTTTAACTAGTATACTCTTCCCCAGTGTACTTTTTTTTCTTTGGTAAATTTATCAATGTATCTAGCTTCATTACACTTTCATTTTCTTGCTATTGTCTGTAAGCACATTCTATGAGATTTTATACGGTTTTTCATTTGCTTCGCCAATATCTTAGTCACTTGAACTTGTGCTAATTTTATATGAATCTGATATTGAATAATCACGATGTCCTAGATAATCAGGTTGTGTTTGATATTTTTTTCAGCTTTCTTTGACACACTTTTTAAAATCTTTTTAATACTTTTAATTCTATGTTGTCCTTGCATTTGATATTCTTGTGATGCCAACATGGGTGGTTGGTTTTTATATTTTTTTGCTGACCTGCCCTCTTTCAACACAACACCCACATTTTCATTTCTTATCGATAGACCATTTGTTAGTAAATACTATATAATTTAATGTTTTGTTTGATGTATACCCATTTCTCTAAGTTTCTTGTATCTAAGCCTTAAATACAACATTATCTCTTGAAGTAGCACTTTTTCCATGCAAGGGTTTAAACGGATTGTTTGTTCCTTTTCATGATCAATTTTAGTTTGATTTTTCAATATTACTACTATTAAGCTTACATCTTTACTGTTATTGCCTTCTTCCAATATTGTTATATTTGTTCACTCCAAAGTTTGAGTTCTTCTAGTCTACCAAGTTCATCTAGTACAATGTCCTTAACAGGATGAGTAAACTTCACTTCAGCCAAACAAATTGTTTTTGAAACACACAGTTTTAAAACCAACATTAATACTATCCATCACTTCAGTTTCTTTAACAATGTCAAGAATTGGAGGATTTTATGTCCATTCATTTAACACCCACTAATCCTCTTTGCTGCTAATCAGATTACTTCTTGACTGTTTCATTATGGTATTAATTCACCATTCAAATTAGTGCTGCATCCAATTCCAGCAACAATGTTTCTGAGTATTAAACTAGCGGCACTTTAAAAAAAACCTCTTTGTATGGAAGCTATGTTGCTGAATCCATTATGAATTAACAAAACTTTAACAAATTTTAACTATTGGATAAAGATCCCAATTAAAATTATAGTTTTTGATATAAAGGCTTAATACTAGAATATAAACTCATATCCAATAAGTAAAATATAATTTTAGAAAAGGGCTTATTTTGAATAGATTGAGTCCATACATAATAATACTATATTTAAATAAGAGTCCATCGCACACAGGAGTCCATATCCTGTTAAAATATTTAGAAATACTGTTTTTCTAGAGTCCTAAATGAATGCACATAAGTCCATATCCTAAAATAAGAAGTACATTGTTTTTGGATAAGGGCACACTACTATTGTGCTATATTTCTTTATCATACCCTGAAAGAACATGAATTCTTACACAAAGAGGAGATTTTCATCAAAAACTGGAATTCTGAACAGGAGAGTAGAAAAAAACAAACAAAAAAATGTAGTCTTGTCCATATCAACCCTTCAATCATTTATGATAAAATGTCTCACAAAGTACTTTTACTTTTATTACATTTTGTTACCAAATATTAGGCATTAGGCTTTCATTTATATAAATAATTGGAAAAATCACATAATATTAATTTTCGCCTAATCTGTGAAAATGGACAAGCAGAGAAGACCATTTACAGAATGCTGGAATTTGCACAGTTCTTGAAATGACCAGTTTCACCTTTGGAGTGTAATACATTATGATGGTGTCAAGTATTCAACCCAAAAATTGGTTTAATGAGCTCACCATCCATAAGGAGCTGGGCATTCACACAGTCCTTTTGCTGGTTAGTCCGCACATCTGGTAGCCAAGCACTCAAAATGTACGGTGGCTTCCCATTGCCTTATGCACTTAAATTATATGAATGAGCGAGAAAGAGAGTACCAATTTGGCCAGAAAGGTATTTTTAACATGCCTTCCAGGGATCTTATACATGCCACAATTGACGTTGAACCAACTGCTTTACTTCCCCTACAAAGAAAGTTGTACTAAGGATTTTTATCACTTAATAAAAATTCATAAACATATACAAACATTTTAATCTCGATAGTAAAATAATCATTTGAACTATTAATTACAGAAAATACAAAAACTTCTTTACCGAATGTGATGAAATCTCGCATGGACTTCCAGTTAACACATAGGCCAAATATTTTCTTTTAGATCCAAAAAAAATTAATGTGTTTTAAATATTTTGTTTTTAAACATGTGATCAATGTTGTTTTCTCCTATCGAATGTTGAATTCATTTATTTCTGTCTTCATTGCCAAATCAACTGCAATCCAAAGAGTAATACCATAATGTGGTTTGATGTAAAACCCAAAGATAAGCTATGTTGTGTGTTGGTAATTTAGCAATCTTAATAGTAAGCAACCATTAACATAATTAAACTTACTCAAAGGTAACATTCAAAATCTTCATTTGATTGGATCTTAAATTTACATACTAAATAGTTATATAAAGAGATGAAATAGATAGAAGAAATTTGCAAAGGAACTTAAGATTGCCTGAGGTGTAATTTTTTTTAAAGCAATTTTATCTATATTGAGACCCAAACACCTTGGGCCACTTAGCTGCTGGTGCAAGTTACTTCAAAATCAAGAAATTTTATTCCCTACATTTTCATATAAAATATTTAAGTGTGAAATTAATTGTTTATTTATAATATACTTTTGTGAGCCTGACACCTTCAACCACTTGATTACCAGCCCACTTCAGCTAACACTTGAACAAAGAAATTCTCTAGTAGAAACATAGTCTAATTTTCTTCACATTGTGACATCAACACTTCTTGAATATCCGTCAAGTGTGTCATGATATTTAATGGCAATTTTTTCTCTTCATTTAAAGGTTTCTCAGCCACTGCTGCTATGCTCATGATTTTCAACAATTCTTGATATCACCATGTGAATAAAATTAGAATATCTATCAGCTAAAGAAATAATAATTAGTTAATGTTGGCAAAAAAAACTTGTTTTTCTAAAAAAAACGTTGGCCTCTTTTCGTGTCCCCTTCAACCCCACCTTAAATCAAATTAAACAACATGTGGAAAACTCCTAAACCAAAACACGTAAAACGGAAAGCTTAACATTTGTACACAGTGAAACTTGAGAATGTGACACAGGCACTTTTCATAACATCGATATATATTTCTAGCCTTACTCTAAAGAATGAAGCTTATAAGAGGCCTGGTAATCAAAGACACATATTATATACATTATTTGACTGTGAATTTAGTGGACTCATTTGTAGTGAACATCTGGCTACACTTAACCTAAATAATTTGTTAAAATTCAAATACTTTTTAATAGGATCTATATGTAAAAAAAAAAGTTTACTATGAACAATCAACTTGGGTTATTCTGAACCTAAAAACTAAAATATCCAAGGAAAAATGTCATTCAAACATTGTAACACTTTTAAAACAAACCTATATTGGTGTTTGAACTTAAGACACAAAAAACTGTTTTTCTACCAGAGCTCTTATTTTGGTAGCACATAGAGCAACTGGAATTATGGAGTGGAAAGTGGACGAAAGATTGAGTGAAGACAGTTACTGCACACCACCATACAGGCTTAAGCTTTAGATAGCAGTTGCAGCAAACAAAGACAGGGTACTTTGCTGTATTCTTTTTGTCAAAAACGCATAGAGGAGTGTGGCAATAGCGGTTGCAGTACTTTCAATGGAGAAACATTTCCTCAATTGTCATCCAGAGATCAGGAAGAAAATTATTAAACTTTTTGCACAAATTAAAACAAGAAGAATGGATTTCATTTTTAAAAGAATAGATCAAGCTTGAACTGTAACAAATTAAGTTAAAGAAAGTAAAAATGTTTGGTTTTTTTTTTAAGATTTTATTAAGTTCCTGAATAAATTCTTTTTAAACATGTTTTTTTCCTTTTACACAATTTTAAAACAAAGGCTAAGAAATTTCTGGAGCAGCACCCCCACTAATGTTAGCTACGAGCTGCCACTGCAACTCTTCGTCATTCATGCTGAGAATATGAAAAAATGTGATAGATTTTAAATCAAGTACAATGTATACTATACTTTAAACCCAGTTTAAACGGCCAAATTTGTTGGCACATGGCATTATTGTGTTTGAGAAGTGATACTCATTTTTTGATATGTAAGTTATTTGAAAACAAAGATTTCTTACCATCTGCCATGAAACAAGGTTTTTGTTGGACCCAGTTTCATGCATTAGAGAGCACAATTCTTACCATCCTTGATTGTCTAAATGCTACTTATGGTCGACATGTAAAATTAGCTTGAAATTTATTCAGCGGAGGATTTTATCTACTTCGTACCAAGATGAGGACATAGGACCTATTTTAGAGTAAAATAGTAGTTTTAGAAAATTTAACAACACTTTAGCTACAGGCCTTTGGTTATTGGCCCGGGGGGGGGGNTTTAATTTGTCAACCAAATTATTATAATTTTTTACGTTTAACCCACGTTTCTTATACCCCTCTTGGAGTGGATAAGAAGGGGGGGGTAAAGCGCGGGGGGGGGGGGGGGGGGGGGGGGGGGAGATGTAATATGAAGCTTAATAAGGATTTACCTGCTCCAGTGGCCAAATAGTTTAAGACGCTATTCTCTCAATAAATTTAAATTATACTGCCAGAGACAGGGGGTCGATCCCAGTTAAGGTGTACTAAGGCTTGTATTCCTAATTAGTTGTGCTAAACTTATAGACAGTAATAAAAAAAGGTCAAAATGAGAAGTTTTCCTAGCACTCTATGAACCAACAACCAATAATATTGCCTAGCACCTGTTAACTAGACTGTACTGGGTCGAGTGTGTGCACACACTTGAAAAATAGAAACAGTTTTATCTTTCAGGTGCATGCGCTCAGTCCCTCGCTTGCTCAAATCTGGCCATCTCTCATTACAATCAATGTGGTCTTTTATATTTTAGTCGCTCGCTCGCTCAGTCTGGCCGTCCTTTAAGTAGTATATACAGTGTCGTATTCTGATAAAAATTAATATGTATGCTGTACTCTAAATGGTGCAATGGAGATTTGGAGGCCGACGACTCTCAACCCGTGTTGTCCAAGAATGTCAAGGGATTATTTCAAGAGATACATTTGAAGATGTGTCCATATAGAACAGTTGTTCACCAACATTTATTATTTCCCTTTAACTGTATGCTATCTTAGGAAATTTTGAGCCCCCCCCCTCCTCCTCTTCCACTCCCATATTCTCTCTTCTTTTATTTATTCATACCGATCATTACCATACACTCAAAATGTAATAAAAGTAACTCCATGTGGTGTCAGCCCGCATTCAGGCTATACCTACAGAGTGGCTACCAAACTGTTTGGTGAATTAGTGCCAATCTCTTGTGGATAGAGGGTATCATGTGGCCAGCACAACAATGACTCCAGCCATTAAGCTTGGCTTTCTATACCGGAGCCACTACTACTTTATTCGAGTAGCTCATCCACTATAGGCTGAATCCAACCCGTTCCAGACCCACTGCTTCCCAGATAATTTGGACGCACCGGGAATCAAACCCAGGACCTCTGGGTTTGTAACCATAACCTATGGCCACTAGATCACATAGGCGGTCCTCAAATTGTAATGATATCTACATGGTTAGAAATTTAAGTAAATATTAATGTTGGCGCTAAGAGTGGTATGGGCAGATTTCTGAATGCATAAGAGAGACATCCTATTCAATTAGCCTAGTGTAATTAAAAGCACACAGTTAGCAATACTCAAAGCAAACAATCATAATAAGAGTAAAATGAAGTGATACATCGATCAAGCGTCCATCAAATCTGGGTGAGAAGAAATAAGGTGGATTGTCCAACTAATGTTGCAATTAAAACTATTTTATAAAGCCAAGCTCATCTCACACAATGCTGCTTGGAAACAAACGAGTCTCCCAACTTGAGAATTTATGCTCCAGAAGCTATATAGATGCGTAAACTCTTGACTGTCATAGGGGAGATTATCTCGGACTATTAATACCCTATCGCTACGTCATTGGTTTATTGCAAAGATATTTACACATATCTTTTGCTGTAAGAATTGGTGCACCCAAGGGGGAGAGGGGTAAACAGGGTATTTGACCCCCTTCCCCTCTTTCTTTAACACCCCAAATTAAGTTTATAGACATTTAAATAATATTAAGTATAACTAACATTGAAGATGTGTCAAATGTATATAATACATTTTAAGACCAGGCTTCAGACTTAAGCTCAATATTCAAAATCATACAAATAATAGCTTCAATACCATTTGTATTATTTAAATAACTTAAGTACTATAAAACTATTCAAAATTATTTATAAATATTAATATTAATATTCATAAATATTCTCGGCTTTCAGGGCTTAGGAGGCTGTGCAACCCCAAACCGCTCTCTTCATCAAAATGTCATTCTTGCTACAGCCTTGATTGAATGCCTCCCCCCAAAGTAAATGGCTGGGTGCGCCATTGATTAAGTAAATTATAAGAAAATATATTTTATTTTACATTTTCCTTCTAAATCGTATTGAAATGGTGAATTCACACTCCTGACTTTTGGGATTCTTTGATGTATATAATTATATGTCATGAATTTAAAACAAAAACTAAAAGAACACTATTAAAACTCCACGAATCCTTTCTACTAAAGAAAAACAAGAAGTACCGTCAACTAGAATACCTAAACATAAATCAATGTATTTAATTAGTGTATAATTTAAAGCTTGTTATGTATACTAACTATTATCTTATAATTATTTAAATATTTATGTATTTTTACTTAAACTATACTAAATTAGCTTAATAAATAAACATTGTGATCTTGAATCTTTTTCAAATAGTTGGCACAATGCTTAGCTTGCTTCACAGGAACAGTATGACCTGGGTTGTGAAAACCCGAGCTCATTGGTCAATTACTTATCGGCGAGTGGAAAGAATTGTGTTGCAACCCCCTGAAAACGTGCCACCACAGGTTTTCATAAAGTTTACTCTGAAGTATGAACATCAAACATTACCGGATTGAAAAAGTAGTTTATTAACCGAGGTATTAAAATGAACTAAACACTAAATACATATGAGGCATGAACATACTATAAACATAACTACCAACTTATGCATAAAAATGTACCAGTATTAATAATACACAAATGTTAAATTGCTATACCAACACTTCGCCTCAATTTAACATGCTTTAAATGTGCACTGATAGGAGGCAAATGTTTTAAACATGGATGAATCCTAATAGAGGGTGCATGAAACAAGGGTGTGAAGGAGGTAAATGTTGGGAACATGGAGGAATACATAATCTATAATGCATTCAATCCCAACCACTTACATAGTTGTTTAAACTTAGTAACATTTAAGCTTTTGGTTAAAATGTCAGCAATTTGAAATTCACTTTGAACATATTCAATCTTTAGAACTTTATCACGCACTAACTCCCGTACAAAATTATATTTCACATCCATATGTTTCAATCTTTTGTGTTCCCACTTCTCAAGACACTTGATGGCAGGCTGGTTGTCCTCATATACGATGGGCACTTTGGGGTTGATTCCCAGCTCCAGTAGTAGACTGCGTAGCCACAGGACATCAGTACAGGCATTGGCAAGTGAAATGAATTCTGCCTCACAGGTACTCAAGGCAATAGTGGGCTGCTTTCTAGTTGTCCAAGATACAGTTGAACCAAAAACTTTCAGAAGAAATCCAGATGTTGACTTACGACTGGAATCGTTGGCCCAATCTGCATCAGCATATGCGATTAGGGGTGTCCCTTCTTCTTTAGGAAAGTGCAGAGCTAGGTGTGAAGTTCCTTGTAAATAGCGAAGAATGCGCTTCAGTGACTCCCAATGAGTGTTAGTTGCACAGCTTTGAAACCTGCTGAAATAATTGACAGAAAAACTCAGGTCAGGTCTGGTGCATAACATTAAGTGCATCAAACTGCCTATGAGCTCTCTGTATGGCTTGATGCCAATTATAGAGGTTGATCCTCCATCTTCAATAGGGGGTTTTGTCTCCATTGGTGTTTTAGCTATTTTGCAGTTTTCCATGTTAAATTTGCATAAAAGTCTTTTGATATAAGATGGTTGACTAAGATATATACCATCGTTTCTTTTCTCAATTTTTATTCCGAGGAAAAAGTGTAAGTTACCCAGATCTTTCATGTCAAATTTAGCTTGAAGTGCAGCTTTGATCTTCTCAAGAGGTTGTATATGAGTACTGCTGATGATCAAATCGTCAACAAAAATCAGTATGTAGATCTTGGTATCACCGACAACATGTAGGTACAGACATGGATCATTCTGCACTGGTTGAAAACCAAGTGATCGAAGAAAAGTGTCAAGGCACTTGTTCCATTCTCTGGGTGCCTGCTTGAGGCCATACAATGATTTCTTGAGCTTGCAAACAAGTTCTAAATTATTTGAAAAACCAGGGGGTTGTTGCATGTAAACTTCTTCGGACAAGGTTCCATGCAAAAATGCATTCTTCACATCCATCTGACATGCATGTAAATCTTCTCGATTAATGATGGCTATCATCATTCTCACAGTAGTCATACGTGCTACTGGGGCATAAGTCTCACTAAAATCGAAACCTTTCTTCTGTTGACAACCTTTAACCACCAACCTTGCCTTATAGCAATCTTTATTACCATCTTGATCTCTCTTGATGTTGAAGACCCAGCGACAGGAGATAGCTTTCCTACCAGGGGGTAGGGAAGTCAGTTCCCAGGTGTCATTTTTCTTGAGGGAATTCATTTCCTCTTCCATATCTAGCCTCCAGTTCCTCTCGTCAGGTCTACCCTTGACATCATCAAATTCTTGAGGCAAATTGTCAAGAAAGCTTTCTGCATTCATAGCAAATGCTACATAATCTTGCTAATAGCTTGGTTTCATGCGTGGGCGTGAGCTACGACGAAGTTCACCTTCATCTGATAGTGGAGGCGTCTCTTTGTCCCAACTCTTCATGACTCGCTTCGCCCGAAGGTAGGCTTCCTTCTGATGGAATGGTAACTGTTTCACAAAGTAGTGGTGCTCTCACTGCTGGGGATGTGGTCATATCTTCTCCACTCCAAGTGGCATTTTCATCAAAAAACACATCATATGCCAAAACAATCTTTCTCGTGATAGGGTTCCACATCCTATAACCATTGGGGCAATAGCCGACCATAATGCACTTTTGGGTACGATTGTTCAGTTTCCCTTTAAGTAGCTCATTAGGAATGCGCACATAGCCAACACAGCCAAAAACACGCAATTTTGACAAGTTTGGACGTTGACTATACCAGACCTCAGCAGGAGTTTTACAATCCAAGGCTACTGTTGGGCTTCTATTAACAATATATACTGCTGTCATCACAGCTTCTGACCAGAGATCTTTCGAAACATTTGCGCTTAATAACATGCACCGCACACGCTCCATTAGTGTTCTATTCATGCGTTCACTTACTCCGTTTTGAGAGGGTGTATATCTGATAGTATATTCAAACTGTATACCTTTGAATTCAAAGTATTTTCTCATCTCTGAAGATAAGTATTCTCCACCTCGATCACACCTGAAGCGGCTTATCCTTTCATTAAAGTGAACAGTTGCTAGAGCTTCATACTTCTTAAAACACTCGAAGACCTCTGACTTCTCTTTGATCGTGTACACATAGGTAAAGTGACTGTAATCGTCAATTAGGGTAAGTATATATCTCTTACCGTCATATGATGTAGGACTGATCGGACCCATGACATCACTGTGGACAAGCTGCAAGGGGCGCTTAGCCCTTGAACGAGTTTTTACATGGGGCAATTTAGTCATCTTACCTTGGATACAGTGCTCACATGGAGATTTCGGCATTACAAGTTTTTGTTTACTCACACCATTCATGCCATCAACCATTTCACTAAGAGACTTCAAACTGGTATTGCCAATATGCGCCAGTCGTTTATGCCATAGATTTGTACAATCTACCTCAGCAATATTGGCACAGGTATTTTGAACAGAAAATGTCACTAAATACATTTTGGCAGACTCGGATGCAACTGCTACAAGTTTATCATGCTTGAAAATTTTTGCTACACCTTCTTCAAAAATTACCTTGCATCCATTGGAATCCAGTCGTCTGACTGATAAGAGGTTATGTTGTAGACCAGGCACGATAAGAATACTTCCCAGCTTGATCACATTGATTTTTCCATCCATCTCAAAAGACGCACAGAGATCACCTACTTCTGTCGCTTTTAAATTTTCACCTGATTTTGCGAGCTTGATATTCGCAGGACTTGGGAGATTATGAATATTAGTCAGAAGATGACGATAAGTAGCACAGATCATGTGTTCTGAAGCTCCTGAGTCAAGATACCAGGATGTAAACAAAACAGAATCCACTTCCAAGGACGTATTGGCTGCTAAACTGAACTCTGCTTTCTCAACTTCGGCGACTTGGGCTTTCCTTTCATTTTCACTCTGTTTCTTCTTAAGTTTACGGCATTCTGAGATCATATGTCCAAACTTTTTACAAAATTTACACTGAAGTTGACTTCGCTGAGTGTTTTGATTAGGCCTAGTTTGTTGATAAAAATATTGAGACTGTTTCTTATGGCCTTGTGTAACTTTACGATTTGCTTGGGTCATAAAGGAATGTGAGGTTATGACTTCTGCTGTTATACCCTCCGATAATCGTTTCTGTTCCTCATCTAATAACCTATTCTTTACAAAGCTCAATGTCAATTTTTCTGCCAGAGTCTCAAGAGCAGTAACAACTACATTGTATTCGTTCGGCATAGTAATTAAAAGATGGCAGACAATATCTAATTCCCCTAATGTAGCACCCGTTGACCGTAATTCACGAATCAATTTATCAAATCTATTAAAGTGTACCTCCAGAGTTTCACTTGATGGATCAAACTTCATCAATAAAAGACTTTTACGTAAAAGTAACTGGTTAGCTATGCCTTTTCTTGCGTAGGTATTCATAAGGGAAAGCCATATCTCAAATGCAGATTCTTTATCCTTGGCACATTCAAGAACGTTGTCTGAAAGTTTCTGAACTAAATGAGACTTGCATTTTCGATCTTTTTTCTTCCACTCCCCAGTTCTTTTGTCTTCTTATTCGATATTTCAGAACTATCAGCTTCATTGAAAATTACTTTCGTTCGGTAATCACTTTGAACTACTTCCAGCAAATTGAGTTCATCAAGCAGTGTTTGCATTCTAAACTTCCAATTATTAAAGTTTGAACCATCAAATAATGGAACACGATACTTTTCTTCATCTGTCATGGCGGCTATCAAGGCTTCTAGGCTAAATCTTCTAGAGGTTATTGTTAATGTTGATTCTCGATGCACACAGACAATAAATGTTCATTAATTTTAAAGGACTCTGGGCCCATAACCTGAAAACGTGCCACCACAGGTTTTCATAAAGTTTACTCTGAAGTATGAACATCAAACATTACCGGATTGAAAAAGTAGTTTATTAACCGAGGTATTAAAATTAACCAAACACTAAATACATATCAGGCATGAACATACTATAAACATAACTACCAACTTATGCATAAAAATGTACCAGTATTAATAATACATAAATGTTAAATTGCTATACCAACACCCCCTAGACATTGGGAAAGGTCATTAGAGCCTCCCTAGCTTGCCTTGCGTTTTTCAAGTAGCAAGCCCTGGGTTTCCTATTGTGCTAAGTAGAAACTTTTGGAAGAAGAATTACTTAAAACACAGTATTCTTGGAATATGAACCAATATTAGTTTTAAAATTAATAGTTCACTGCATGTATATTTATTAACAATTTAAACATTAGTGTTTACACAGTTCACACTGACAGCATTGAATTAAACACAATGCTAGTCCATATCATTTTGGGTATGTGGCGCAGGACTAGCATACCCAGAGAATACGCCACTGAATATATAGGCATATAACACAAATAGGTAGTATGAGGCGGCGTTAAAAACAAGAAGGGATTTATTTTATTTATGGATTGACAGGTATGTATTTGGAGAGACTGGATGTGTGTGGCACACACTAAAATCACTACACATATTGGCCTACATACTTTTTCATAGCATAACCTTGCGCCTGCCACAACTTTTCTGACAAGACCACTTTCTTTTACTGCAGTAGGCTATAATGCAGTATAATAGTTAAACCAAGCTCAACTAATCTAATTTAACATATATTTATTTACTACACCCTCGATCATCACGATTTTTTTTTTATGTTCTCTACCTAATAAATTAACTTTACATTTTCAAAAGAGAAATATAAACCTAATTTTATATTATAAACATAATTCATTGTAAATGAGTGCGAGAACGAACTATCATAGTGATATTCATAAAATAATGTGAATTTTAGATTAGACCTTATATAGAGTATTTATTAAATTTCTTGAATGAATAGCTTGTTTCGTTTGAATTTTAGTCCAATAGTATATTTTCAAATTCTTATTTCGTTTAATCAAGTTTCCGGATGTAACATCTCTTTACAGGTCCTAGTTTAGTCACATTTCCAAATGATACCTTTGAGAATAGATTCTGTGAAGATATCGCACTTTTAAGCAAAGAACAGAAATACAAAATTCGTTATGACAGGCAGTTACTGTCGTGCAATACCATCAAACAATAACACAAAAGAAAAGATTCGGGATTGCAGAGCAGGTTTGTGGACAAACAAAGCAACAACAGTTGTCAAAATTCTGAATTTCCTTGAATGTGTGTAAGAGAAAAAAAAGATACCAGAATGTTATTACCTCTCTTACACAGTGATGACAGTTAATACATTTCAGATTCATATGCATACTAGAGAGATCAATGGGTTGCACACACCTACAGTAACCCCATGACTTCTTTGGTGCTGACTGACAGCTCACATCTCACAGCTGACGGCTTTGGAAAGTTACCAGACCACATTATGTATCCCTACGCCGAACTAAATGATCTGCAAAAACATGTGTTTAGCAGCTGTCACTTCTGACGGTCAACATTTAAGTATATACCTAAATGTTGACTGTCAGAAGTCAGCTGTGAGTTTTCAGTCAGCACTAAAGAAGCCATGGGGCTACTGTAGATCAATATAGGCGATTGGTGTGGCGTATACTTACTGTAGGCCTATTACTAGTAAGCCTAAAATCCAAGTATTTGCAAATACTATTCAAATATAGTTATCTAGAGACCAAAAGTTAGTAAACGATTATAGGTAGTAATAATATACAAAAATAATAACACTTTATCATGATTATTTACTTAATATTCATTACTATTAAAAGATCAGAAAAACTATAAGTTTCAACTATTTCCTCTCAATAATTTAATCGAATAATTTGTATGACGTTTGTTTCAGAAATAAATTAATCCTCCAATCAAATTTATTTTATCATTGTCTTAGAACTTTAAGTCGAAAGCTCACTTGAATTTAAGGTAGTTTTTAATATCTAAAAAAAACAACTTTAAACATAAGGTTCATGTGCCAGACTTCTTATCATTGCTGATACACTCGTCTGCAAATTGACTCTTTTCACTTATCGCACACAAGACGGTCTGTCGACGAACACACGGATCATATACGCTAACTTCCATGTGGTTAAGGCATATCAAAAGTTGAATACTATTCGACATACAATCATGTGACCACCTAAGTCATACATGCAAAATTTCCATCATACCCCTCTGTGCTTTATATTATTTCTTGAATTGAACATGTTATTTTAATAACAAAATCAGTCAGTTTTTTTCTGATAGTATTAAATACACATGAATATTGAACACATTTTAATTTAAAATTTGATTTTAAACCTTTCGTGAAAATGTAAACATTCTGCTGTGGGCATGGCTATTTCATCTCATCTACAAAATATCTAGTCCGGTGCCCACAGAGATAAGTAACGAAATATAGTATATAAGATGGTTTTTAACTGCTACTGTGTGTAAAAAGTGTGCCTAATATGAAGGGTGCCACTTCAGTACTCTTGAGCAGTGAGATATGACGCCACCAAGATGGTGGCTGATGCAATCCCAATAATTTTAAGTTTATTTTATAACATCATCATAAAGTGGTTGTGTATGGTATCATATGAAAGTTTTTGAGGTAAATAAAAAAAAAGTACATGTATTTAAATTTAATTTGTAGCAAATTAAGGCAGATAAAGGTGCAATGAAGGGAATTTACGTGAAATTGTTTGGTATTATAAAATTAATGACGTACCGATAAGTTTACAATAATTCCTTTCCTTTATTTTTAGGTTTCATGCTAGAAAAGTAGTGTACAAACAATGAAAGAAGAAAAGTGCATATTTAATTGTTAACGTATCAATAACATCTGATAACCTCAGGTGAAACTCAAATACACACAATTATCAAAGCAAGCAAACAAACAACAAGGTGATCAACTTCACACTCGACTTGAAAATAACCTGAAGAAAATCAGTTTATTAACAGTTAAATAAATTTCATGAACAATGTGTTTCAGTTTATACATCTAAACCAAACATGAGTGATTGCAAAGAAAACATCCATCAAGTAATCAAGATATAAGCCATGAAAAATCTGAAACAAAGTGTGTAGAAGTGTAGATGGATATTTTTATTTGAAAAGCCATTGCTTCTTTTGTAGCTAATAATGTAATGTTGATAGGAATGTCAACATTCCAGCAACGTGGTGCCCATCATCTGAATGTCTTACAAAGGATCCGACTAATCCAACATGAATGAAAACATTCAAGGATTCTGTATTAGAAAAATGACAGGTACAAAATAATTAGTTGGCCAATAAAGTTTGACTGCGATTGAAAGATGCAATTGCATATCTATATGCCAACGATAAGAAATACCATCGGGACTGTATGTATTAAGTCCATGAGTCCAAGAAATGTTTGTTATCTAGCCAAAGAGACTCCATCTACTTCAAAGGAGCATTCATATTTGAAGAAAATATAGTTAATTCCTAGCCATTTATTGAAATTCAGAAAAGTACATGGAACATGACGGAATTCTACTTGACGGGTCTTTTTGATCACACAATTATGTGAAGACCCCAAACCTGATTTAATCTCTATTTCATGTAGGGGTTATGCTAACATCGTTATGTTCCGCAAGAATGCCACAAATGTATTGAAGCTTCAAACCAGTAATAATGTGATATACTGTTATGTCAGTTTAAAAAGTTACTAAGGAAAGAAAAAATTTACCTGTAAACAAAGATGTGTCGAGTATGATGTAGCTTTGAAAGAAATCAGTCAGACACTTTATATCTTCTTGAGGAAGTAGACATAATCATTCTAAAAAATGTAGTCAAGTTTTTTACTACCTTTCATTATACTTATCTTTCAATATAGTATAGTTTCTGAATGCAACATACAAGCTAAGAGCCAACTTTAAATATATTGTAATAATACTTGCTACAAGTCTTTAACATAAATTAGCTTTTTGAATATAAGACTTCTACACAAAATTCGTCATTTAAACAAATGTAATCAAGTTTTAACCTTCCTTATTTCATAATAGTTATCAAACTTTTAATATAATATGGTTTCTGAAACCAATATAGTGGCTAATAGCCAATTCTAAATATTATATTGGTATTGGAGTCTTGGCATTATGTCAAGAGCATGGGTGATAGTTACCTATTTTAATATAAGAAAAATTTTATTCATATTTGTTCAATATTACCTGTTAAACCAAATTGTATAATCTATAAAATAGATGTTTCTTCAGCCATGTCTGGCTAAGTACCACACTATTTACAAACAATAAAACTTATTAGACACATGTTTTCTCAGAAGAACAATGGAAAAACCGTTAAATCTGACCCCTAAAAATAAAGTAAAGGATAAACTTGAGTGTCACACTTTGGTCCCTTTAAAGAGATTTGTTCATGTCCATCTAGTATGGTAAAAAGATTAATGAGGCTATATAATATAAAGTAATTTGAGGATATATAAAATATATATATATATCATTAAAAAAAATATTTTTTCTATAAACTATATCATCTTCTATGACTTAACTAAACAGGATGTTGGTTAAAATAGAGTCAGTCCAAATTAAAATTCGTTCAACACCTATAGTTATGTCTACAGACTCTGTATCCTTAAGGTGCTTAATCCGTGGTCCGTAAGAGTTGTAAGACACAAAAAAAATGGTTGCGCTAGCAACAAAGTCCTGTTATGTAAGTCCTCAGTAAGCATTGCTCAGTAGAAACTAGATCAACTTTAACTTTATAAGAAATAGTCATTAAGGATCGATACGGAGAGCCTATCGCAGTTGATTAAAATGAGATAATCGTCGATTGCAACGAAATGAAAGCACCAAAAGCTGTATAAGGCCCATTGCCGTGGAAACATTTTACAAAATTAAATGATTTTTTTTTTATGTAGAGTTATTCCAGAAACATTTTTCTGAAAAAATAAAACTCGGGAATCATGGAACCTCAGAAACCATTTTCTGCGAAATATAAAGTTCTCAGAAATAGTGTATAAATAGTTATCTTAGATATGATAAATCTAAACCAGATAAAATCTCCCTTTAGAGTTGTAGAAAGCATGAAATTAATATTTAAAGAACAATTATTTGCTTTGCTTAAATAAAGATTACTATTAATTATTTAGCATTTTCAGTCGATAGTTAAAACTAATTATTTAAACTTGTGTTATAAATATTTTTATTGTGATTGCATTTATCCTACATTTCAAGTATATCCCAGATGTTTTCTCAAAATTGGTTATGTTTTTGGTTCTTCTATTAATTATCTGAATATCAGTCACATGATTAAGGATGTGATTAAAATTGCTAACTGACATTAAGGAGTCTAGGACTATATGGCTACGGAGCTTATGGACTATGATGTCGAAGAGGCTTAAAACTATATCCCAATGAATTATGATTTTTAATAAACAAAAAGGAATAATTTTATATACATTGACTACACTTTACTATTATTAATGCCATACCCACCCACCCCTAGCAAATGAGACAATTTTTTTTTATCTAGTATGAATAAATATTGGACATCTAATGAAATTACACAATGTAGGTAAATGGAATAATCCATATCAGCTTAATCGATTAAGTCAAAAAATATAAAGACCCAAATTAATATTTAGAGTTATTATCTTGATAGAGATCTAACTTTAAAAACTCTCATAACTATTAAAATGTATAATTATGGTTCTCACCCAACCTAGCTTACCCTAACCTTTCATGCGTTAAGTTAGTATATTAAAATCTCGAAGAAAATTATTAGTAAAATATCAGCAAAAATAATTGAGTGCTTGTGATTTTAAAGAATTTAAATTTGCTTTATTATGAATCTTGTGTGTGTGTGTGGGGGGGGGT
>CABEEJ010007933.1:0-27003 GCA_901482245.1 Timema douglasi | reverse complement strand
AGATAAATCTTTGCCGGGACCGAGGATTGAACCCCGGCCACCAGCATAGAAGTCTGACACCTTAACCCCTAGACCACCAGGTCACCACACAATTGTAATTAAAAATGAAAATGTTAGAGACATATTGTACTGAAGTGCACTTTTTAATATTATCAAACACAATTTGATTTTGGAACTGAGGAAGAAACTCATGAAATGTACCATTTGGAGCATCGCGCTGTACGGAGCAGAAACTTAGACTCTTAGAAAGATGGAAGAGAAATACTTGGAGAGCTCTGAAATGTGGTGCTGGAGAAGACTTGAGAAGATCGGGTGGACGGACAGACAAGGATGACAAATGTAGTCCTTGGAAGAGTGGGTGAGAAGAGAGCCATTTTGGATGTGATTCTTCGGTACAAACAGGATTTGACACATTCTCAGGAGTAACTTTCCTCTGCACAACGTCATAGAAGACAAGATTGAGTGAAAGAGGAGTTTAGGAAGAAAGAGGCTTCAAATATTGGATGCCTTTAAGGAAGAGAATTATGGGAGTGGAAGAAGGAGGAAGAGGACAAAGCGCATAGGCGGTTTAAGTTCTTTGACAAAAAGAATGGACCTGTCTTAAGATAAAACACCTAATAATAAAAAACTATTATTATTATTAGCACCGCGTCTTACTACCCATTCGGGTTATACGCACTTATGCTGATGTGTAATTGTAGGGTGATTGTAAGATGAAATGGTGGACCTACAGTTTAACGTGGGATCCGAACCACGGTGGAGGCCTGGCATTCCCCACATTCACCAATTGTGATTAACACACGTTCTTGTCAGAGGTGAAGGAAGGGTTTGGTAATCAGATAAATCTGTGCCGGGACCAAGGATTGAACCCCGGACCCCAGCATATAAGTCCGACACCTTACCCCTAGACCACCAGGTCACCGACTAATAAAAAACACAAAGGTACGGTAGGAAGAACAGTTTATAAAACAAAAAATATTTTATTGCTGTCAATATTGAAAACATTTCACTATATTATTTTAAAAGTAATTTTTATATCTATCAAAAGTTACAGTTGCAGATCACATTACTTGACCTATGAAAACATTAAAATTGTTTAGTAAATTTTGTAACTGATAAATACTGTTATTCTTAACCGGAAACCTAATATTAATTTTCTAAACCAAATTATAGTGAAATATATTTATTTTTTTAAACACGTTGTATAGTTTACTAAGAAAAACGACATTCACGCTTATCAACTATTTTTAAAATTGGAGTGAATAAATATTTCACCACCATCAATTCGATTGAATTTATCAAACGCTAATTTATAATTCTACTTCTACATGCGTTTTTTTTTATCCCCTCCTGCTGAAAATGATGATTCACACGGGTCGGTAAAGCAGAACAACGTCTTCCCTCAGAGTTCAACATGAACCAGAATGGAATCATTTTCCTTTGAGTCAAGAGGCCATAGATACTAAACTTGAGTCAACACACTTCAACAATAATTTAATAAGGAAAGGGTGACCTGGCGGTCTAGGGGTAAGGTGTCAGACTTCTGTGCTGGTGGCCGGGGTTCAATCCTCGGTCCCGGCACAGATTTATCTGATTACCAAACCCTTCCTTCACCTCTGACAAGACATCTTGTGAATGTGGGGAATGCCAGGCCTCCACCGTGGTTCGGATTCCACGTTAAACTGTAGGTCCTCCATTTCATTTCACAATCACCCTACCATTACACATAAGCGTAAGTGCGTATAACCCGAACGGGTAGTAAGACGCGGTGCTATTAATAATAATAATAATAATAAGGAAAGCGGTAAAAAAAATCTATTTCTTGTGAGGGATTAAAAATGACATCGGGAGCTACCGGTAGCTTGCGATCGGTTGCTTGACGATCACTGTACTAGACCATCTTTTTGTACCACAAGGTAAAGAAACAGGGGATGTGTCTGCCATGAAACAAAAGTTAGAACTAAATGTAAAATATGTTTGGCAGCCCTTTATATAAATTCCTCCTCCACTTATTACGAAACGTAGACTGATGATGTGTGTATAAACATGCTTCTAGATGATAAGTTATCTATGAATTATTATTTTTAATTCACCTAGAGTTTTGAGTTTTATTTTGAAAAATAGTGCCATATTATAGAGCAAATAATACTATAGGTATACTTATTTTTTACTAAAAAGATAACCCTATTTTAGGACTTAATAAAAAATTGTGTATGTATTTAACGTGTACTTTCTGAATCATCTTATTATATCAGCACACAGGAATTTCTATGAGCGAGAGCGAAAGGGCCTACCAATTTTGCCAGGAACGGTAATGTCACATGGCTTCCAGGATTCTTTTACATGCCACTATTGACATAGAACCGACGAATTTACTTCCCCTCACAGGGAAGTTGTGTTACTGATTTTTATCGCTAGAGAAAAATCCGTCAACTTCGGCTAGGTTTGAACCCACGAACATAAAGTTATGAGGTGAGCATTTGACCCTAAGATCACAAAGGTAAAGATTAGTAATTTATTTGTTGTGATAATATATTTCTAGCAAATGGGCCAATAAGACTATACAAATAAAATAAAATCAGATATTTATAAGATAATAAAGTTTTATTTTATCATTTACATATTTATCTTCTAAAACTGTACTTTTTTTTATGAAAATGTATTAATAAACCAGATAAATTGTGTGTGTTTGAATATTTGTCCTATAAATATATTATTCAAAACTATATTCTCTTCACACAGTTAACTAAACAAGATACTTAACTAGGAAAAGCTTCAAAATAGAGCAATTAACAGATATTAAAAAATCTTATTTACTTTAGGCAGTTTAACAATTTGGATTATCATTTAAATTGTGTGTATCGACTATTGAATTAATGCTTGGTTATTGTTCTCACTTGCTTGAATTTTAATATGGATAAATACATTCAATTTATTAATTAAGTTTTAAAGAAGTATAAAAAGCCAACAACGGCCTAATACCACAAACATGTCCTAATTTCTGCCCACCCAATTGCTTTATCATGTCTGTTCTTAGTCTAATACTATTTAATGTATTACTAGATAGAAATATATACCTGTTATAAAGATTTTATTAAAATAATGTACGAATAAAAACTAAATAACACACTAAAAGTATTTAGAGAGCTAGAATTATTTTACCAAAATACTGTTTCGAATATCACACACGCACATAAATTGTATGTAAATTTTGTGCTTCATGTATTGTACACATAATGTGAAATTCAGGTTATTCGTTCAGTTCATATATTTAGTAACGCGTTTGAACAAATATCGCACAGTTGAATTACTTCTGCCGTTGGGGGAAATTAAATTATGTTTCAAACCATTTAACAACACGGAAAACCACCGGTTTTCCATTATATTACGAGTTAAATGATCTCAATTTTTGAAGAACCCTCTATAAACACTGAGTCCTCAAAACTTATAATGAAAAATTTCGTAGCAAAATTATATATTGACATAAATAACCATCTATAAACTTGCTAAAGAGGATTTTACCATTCAATAAACAAAGTTTATTCAAGCAAATCTATTTCGGCTAATGAAAGTGTAAGCATATCTGATTATGATTTGGATGATAAAAGTTCAACCTTAATTAGAAAAGTAGGCCTATAAATTAGCTTTCAATCCTCTCGTGAGGTAAAATGCTCAACTCAGCCGTGACATTGAGGATTATAAGGATTATTGAACCCTTTCTAATTTGATACGCTGAGGGGTGAGGGGTGAGTGGGGGGTGGAGGTTGGGGGGGTGGATATGTATATTTTGTTAACTTAACGTAGGCTTAAATGATTGTTATCACGTGTGCTCCACCTAGTTCAAATGAGTTTATGTAATATTACATATTATTTGTGTTTAACTATAGTGTATAATATTATTTATTTGGTTGTAATAATAATAATATTTAGCACCGCGTCTTACTATCCGTTCGGGTTATACGCTTTAAGTACTAATTACTCTAATGGATTAGTAATTGGGAAGGTTGAATTATAGGAAGTGAACTCGCATTTGCGTGGAGAGAGAGTGGAAAACCATTTAGGAAAAACCACCCTCAGTTCACCCGACCGAGATTCGAACCTCGATCTCCCCGCCCTAAGCAGTCGAGCTCAACACGACTAGCGCGTTAGCCAACTGCGCCACCGAGGCGGGTTAATTGTTTGTAAACTTAACCAAAATCATCAGATAAATACATTTTATTTTAACTAGTTACATAATAATAATAATAATAATAATAATTATTATTATTATTATTATTACGATTATTACTCTATATATATTATAATAACACATTATTACTATATAATAAATTAACCGTCCGTGACTGATGTTGTTGCATTTTCGCAGCAAATGTGATTTTCTTTAATTAAAGGTAACTAGGCCGGATACCCTCCAAGTATTCCTTAATTAGTTCCCGCTGCCTAGTATGATGCCATCAAACATTCAAAGAAATGTTTATTTTCTGAGATACGGGAGTTTTAACCGGTGCCATATAGGAATGTTGTGAATACGCAACGGTGCACATAGTGATGTCATACGTCTGGCTCATTGCCGTGGTATGTTCATATTGCATAGTTCGTGCAAGTTCTATCATGCGTCTGAAATTTACATCACATAGCTTTAGTTTGTTGTAGTTGTTACTCACGTGCAGTCGCTATTAGATTTTAAAAAAACGAATTGAACGAAGGAACTTAAGGAAGAAAAGCATTTTTTTCAACAAAAGTAGTAGTAACTTTTTGAAATAATCTTGCTTGTAATTTTTTTCTGTTCAAAATACGTTCTAATATAAATTTATATTTTATAATTGTTAGGTATTTTCTAGATAACATTACAAATTTTTAGGTAATGTAATTTTGTATTTATCAATTACCATGTACTAATTTTTTTTTCTAATAATAAGCTATATTTTGTAACAGCTTAACAGTATTATAATCTTATTTATTTTTTAAATAAAATTTACAAAAATACAATATTATTCAAATATTTATTTAATACATTTGCTTCAATAATAATAATATTATGTATTTAAGCATTTGTTTTTTATTATTATTTATAGTATCATATTTATAGGATTTGATTTATTTCAAATAAAAAAAGTTATTTGTCATAAAGACTGAAACGACGTGGATTTTAACACGCTTTCCTTTCCATTCAGCCTTGAAAGAGCGTTTCGCCTCACGTATAACAACGCGTTTCTTAGTTACGTCCATGGTAGTTTTGACCTTTTCTTGTAGTAGAATAGTTTCTAAAAAAGTGTTTCTCATTCAATCCACTCACAAATATGTACTGTCCTTTCGACAAGGGCTGTAACTTATTTCTCTTGTCAAATCTTCTAAACATATTTGTGAGAAAAATGGAAACAAGACAATATATTGATAATTATTTAAAGTGTTGAATGCGAAGAAGCTATGTACTACAAATACAACTCAAACCAAAAGTGTTTTGGTTAGTACCGAGTCTTACTAAATTGTATACGCATATTACCAATTACGTTAATGAGTCAAGGATGAGGAAGGTTTAACTAGAGGAAGTGTAACGGCATTTGCTTTGATGGAGAGTGTAAAACCATTTAGGAAAACCCACCCAGTACACCATACCTGGAGTTGAACCCTGATCTCTTCGTCCTCGGCAGTTCAGTATATTGCTAGAATAATGCCTTATACAATGCGGTCACCGAAGCATTATTTAACCAATAGTTATTTCGTAAAGTGGTTTCATTAAAAGACAGAATTAAGATTTTTTTTTTCCCCAGCGCGTCCCACGATCCATTAGAACTGTATGCATAGACTAAAGCTGCGTACACACAGGAGACAGAGGCACCACGAGGACGCACGAGGAAGCACGAGGATGCACGAGGACGCACGAACCGTTCGTGTAGTGTGGACGTTGAATAGAGGTATGGCGGGCCCCTAAATCTGCCTCGGCTCGCTGCACGGGCCTATCCACTTGGGCTGTCGGTACATCAAAGCGAGGAGTAGGGCTGTGGTATCAAAAGAAAAGTATCGATAATGTACTCATTAAAAGTATCGGAAGAAAAGTATCGGTACTGTACTCATTAAAAGTATCGGAAGAAAAATATCGATACTGTACTCATTAAAAGTATCGGAAGAAAAATATCGATCGTACAAATATCGAAAGAAAAGTATTGTTAACAGTAAGTATCAGTTTCGAAATTTTAATCTTAAAAAAAGTTTTTTTTATCTAGTAATAATAATTTCAACTTTTACGTCCTCATAGTTGTATTTCCATATTTAGTTAAACACTGAAAATTATAATGGTTTTTAATACTTTAAAATAGATTTTACAAGATGCTTTTTCGTTATCCAACTTCTTAAAAAACCTTCATAATTCTCTTCCGGGAAGTGCCATTTATTAACTACACTTTTCGTTTATATAGTCTATCAAGATAGATTACTAACTATTAGCAAACAATAGAATAATGGATGCCTTTTTTTTGCTTCGTCTTCTTGAGGTGACTGAGTTCATTGAGCTTCACAAAAGATTATTTTGTTTAATTTTTGATGAGTCGTGATGATTGATAAAGGAAGGGGTAGTATACTGTTCGCCAATCGCAGCAGGGTCAATTGTTCTGGCTGTTCCTCCACAGTCCACCTTAGTAAACATTTAGTCACAGACTCCCACATGAGTCAAATTAACAAAAAGAAGTTGTTTATTTCGATACCAATCCGATACCGGAGTGTGAGTAACTAATATCAATAAAAGTATCGGAAAAAAGTATATATTATTATTATTATTATTAGCACCGCGTCTTACTACCCGTTCGGGTTACACGCACTTACGCTAATGTGTAATGGTAGGGTGATTGCGAGATGAAATGAAGGACCTACAGTTTAACGCGGAATCCGAACCACGGTGGAGGCCTGGCATTCCCCACATTCACAAGATGTCTTGTCAGAGGTGAAGGAAGGGTTTGGAAATCAGATAAATCTGTGCCGGGGACCGAGGATTGAACCCCGGCCGCCAGCACAGAAGTCTGACACCTTACCCCTAGACCGCCAGGTCACCTAAAAAAAGTATCGAGTAAAAACATACTAGCGTCTAAAGAAAAAATATCTATATTAGTAAATTATCGATACTTTTTTTCACATACGTTGCAAGGAGTTGCTCAGTGCGCGTTGGTCTGGATGCCTCTTTTGTTGCATCGGTCTCGTCCCAAGCGTTTTTTTTCTAGAGTGAGTGATATTTTGTTGATAGTGGTGAAGGTATCCACAATAAAATGGATTGGGAGCAGGAAATGAATGTAAAATTGATTGGTGAGTTGGAAAACAGACCATCTCCAGTGGCCAGGAACCACAGCGTGATGACTAAACGTTCATCTGGTAGAATTGCATGTCTGAAAGGAGTATCTTTTCTTCTTATTCTATATTTTATTCCATTCAAAATAAATAGAAAGTCTTCCTCCATCATCCTTGTGAAGTTCTTAAAATTTTCTCCTTCATCGAGTTTAAGGTCCTTTAAAAGACCCGTGCTATTGCCAGATAACCGTTGCTCATGTAGATATAGTTGTTATGACCACCTACTTAGTTTCTTAATTTTCCCCCCTGATATTTGAATGTCCTAAAACTCACACAAGCTGCTGTGGTGTTGACGTCTGACATCTTTGTTTCCTTAGTTTGAATGTCATAGAAAAGCGGAACACAGACGAGGCATTCTTCGTGTGAGGTTCATGAAATGTCTGTTTGTATGTCCTTGTTCTGCCGAGTTTTGCCGAGCTTTGCCGAGTTTTGCCGAGTTCTGCTGAGTTCAGCCTCGTGGTTGCTATGCCTCTAGTGTGTGCGCAGCTTAATGCTGTAGGGATGAGGAATGTAGAATTTAAAATAAGAAATGTACTCAAATTTGCATGAAGATATGACACCTTAGCTCAGTCGGTAGCATGTCTGTCTACTGATCTAAGGGTCCCAGGTTCGATTCCCTGCATGGCCGAAAAATGTATCATTGGTGAAATATCTTTCACAGTGATGAATTAACGGGTGGGGGCTCGTTGTTGTGCTTGTTCTCTATTTAAGTTTATAAGTATTGTGCTGATATAATCAGTCGGTACAGAAAATGTACGTTAAATATCTCAAATAAATAAAAAAAAAATTCATATAGCTAGAGCATGAAACGATCTAGTAAAAACTGTATTTAGTACACTCGATAAGGATTTGATCTCCATCTACCCGTCTTCGGCAGTCCAGTCTATTGCTTTAGTGACACCTTAGACCATACGACGACTGAAACGAATTTTGAATTGACATGATTGAAATAATTGTATTTTTTTTAATACAAAATATATGTAATTTAGTAAATAAAATGTTCAATTTTCCAATCTCTCAGCCATGTTAATGGTGCAGAAAACAGCCTGTTGATGTAATTTGTTTCTAATGTAATCGCATAGCCGTTTCCCGGTTAATCGGCCGTGAGATGGGCTATTAAAGTAAAACTAAGGTAATTCTATTTTAAGTTCCCTTCAACCGTTGTAATAAGGGCGTTTATGTTTTCAAGGTCCAAGCTAAAACAAAATATTATAAATGGTAGGACACAATCACAAAAACCTGGAACAGAATTTTCAAAAAATATGATTTCAGCAAACTACGCTTTTCTTCAGAAAAACATATACGTAATCTTGTTAATAACAATAAATACTCTTCATATACAAAGTTTAAACAAAACTGTCCAAAAATTTGTCATGAGTTTAATGAAATCATTTTATAAAAATAAACATACATTATTAATTATAATGTAAAATAAACTCAATATAAAAATTTTGAATAAAAAATTGAAGAATTTTCAAATTCCTCCATCAATTTACTACTAAAAATGTTTTTAAAATAAAAACAAATATATAAAATAATTATTCAAAGGAACGCCTAATAAACAATAACAAAAGGATCTAATTAAAAATAATAAGTGATATGAAATATAAAATAAAAGTTAATAATAATATTTAGCACCGCGTCTTACTACCCGTTCGGGTTATACGCTGTAAGTACTAATTACTCTAATGGATTAGGAATTGGGAAGGTTTAAATAGAGGAAGTGAACCCGCATTTGCGTGGAGGGAGAGTGGAAAACCATTTAGGAAAAACCACCCCCAGTTCACCCGACCGAGATTTGAACCTCGATCTCCCCGTCCTCAGCAGTCGAGTTCAACACGACAAGCGCGTTAGCCAACTATGCCACCGAAGCGGGTCAAGGTAAAAGTTAAAAACAGCATGAAATTTAGTTAGCAAAAAAAACATATTGAGTTTTTAAGAAAAGAACCTTTAGAAAATTAAATGAAATACAGATTATAACAAGTCTGAATATAATATATGGTTACATCAATATAGAATAGAAGATAGATTGAACAACAGAATACTAGTAAGACTATAAATAATGAAAACTTTGTAACTTTATATAATCCTATTAAAGAGTGTGAAATAGAGTAGAAAAAAGAACAATAGGGTTAAAATACAGGAAACATATTAAAATTAGAACAAGAATATAATACAAATGAAAAATCACATATTCTAAGGTTACAGATTGAATGATTAAAACATTACAAAGAAAGATATATTAGGTATAGTAATGAGTTAAAATAATTAACATTTTAAGGTAGTACTGTTGATAAACTCACAATTGTCAAAATAAAAGTTAAAACTGTAATCAATGAAAGTGAACAGGGAATATTAAGGCAGAAAATTGTTTAATAGAGGTTAGATACGTTAATTATACGAGTAAAACTTGGAAGAAAGAACCGAAATTGTGTGTAATAGGAAATAATTGTTAAATAAAAAGTTGTTGAATATATAAACGTTCATTAGATGATATTTAGTTCCACTCTTTAAGCCTTGAACGCCAAAAGGCAGGTTGACTTGACTACATGTTTCAACGTACAAACGTCATCTTCAGGTCTGAGGAAAACCAATGTAAAATTAAGAAATCCAATCGTCTTGTATTTTTCCTAATTTTACATTGGTTTTCCTCAGACCTGAAGATGACGTTTGTACGTTGAAACATGTAGTCAAGTCAACCTGCCTTTTGGCGTTCAAGGCTTAAGGAGTGGAACTAAATATCAGCTAATGAACGTTTATATATTCAACAACTTTTTATTTAACAATTATTTCCTACTACACACAATTTCGGTTCTTTCTTCCAAGTTTTACTCGTATAATTAACGTCCCTAACCTCTATTAAACAACTGTCTGCCTTAATATTCCCTGTTCACTTTCATTGGTTACAGTTTTAACTTTTCTTTTGACAATTGTGAGTTTATCAACAGTATTACCTTAAAATGTTAATTATTTTAACTCATTACTATACCTAATATATCATTCTTTGTAATTTTTAATCATTCAATCTGTAACCTTAGAATATCATTAATATTAAAATATATAAAATGTAATTAAAAAGAGCTTTTGAACCTAATAACCTTTAGGTATTGCATTTTTCATTCTCACAGCAAATATTTTCACAGTTATAAAGTTAGACTGATTAAAAATTTTTACTTTGCAGTTTACATTAGGTATTAAAATTATTCTCAATCAATATTGAAAATATTTTGACATTATAAATAATTTACTTGTACGAGTGAATATTGAATGTGACAGTTCTGGAAAGTTTGATCGGCAAATTGTTGTAGACAATTCTTCTAAATGTGTTTTTTTTATCTAAAGAAATAGTCCACATTTCTTGCGAAAGAAAATTTTACACGTTTCTAATTCCCATCTTTTAATCAACGGTGTAGGAGAAAGCTTTGAACAATACAAAAGAAAACAAACTTGTAAAAATAGCAATCCATTTTGTAGCAGATGAGCCTAACTCACGAGGGCTTGGGAGCTTTATCCTCGTGGGGACGGATATGATTGGATAAAAGAAGATTTTGAGGACGCGACCAAGATAGACTGCCTTGCATTTAATGGTCTACAGAGAAATAAAAAGAGAAGTTTACTACTTCCTAACAGTTCTCTCAACTTCTGTTATCTTTTCTCAATTTTAACTAAAGGAAATTAGTACACGTGAAATTAATTTTCAAAATGTTTATAATATTTTGAAATCTCTGAGATATTTTTCAATATTCCCTATCAGAATGTTAAATTTTAATTTTACAAGTTTTAATAAAATTGCTTACTAATTACTGCTGGTTAGATTTTAGATCTTGTCACAACTATTTTTTTCTTTCCAAATCTCCCGGCCCTTTTCTGGACACCCCTGCCCCCGCTCGTTATGTTATTTCATACCTTTAATTTAAAAGTTGGTTTTAAGTGTCTATGATACTAAAGATCACTTTAGTGCTTATGCTTCTTAAAAATCTATTAATGGAAAAGTGCAAAATTTGTGAAAGTTGGGTAAAGTCTGCCATTTTTGTAGAGGGTTGCAATGGATTATAACCAGAATTTTAATCGTGGATTGTTTTAAAAGTGTAGAAATGCCTACAAATCCAAGTTGGTGTTCATCCTAATTCATAAATGCTGAATTATTGGTTCATAACAAAATTCTGAACTATACAAATTCCTACTTTTCTACAAAAACCATAGAATAAAAACTTGAATTGTTACAATTTCGAGCTGGTAATTTTCAATCTAAACGTAATTTAATGTGTTGTTTTAATTACTTTTACACACAACGTGCCATTTTACTTTAGTGTATTCATAAGTCAGGTCACGTGATATGCAGCTGCAGCTTTTGATATATATTTGATAGAACCAGAAGGAAGGGGAGCGTAGCAGAACATGTCACCTGTCTTGTCTTGATACTCTGCCATCTCATCTTCCCGTTGCAGTTACCTGACTGCTTTCAGAGTAATAATGACAGTTTGTTTATAAAGTTACAAACGCATTGATAGGTCAAAGTATATTTTTAAAATATGTAATCATATTTGAAGAGTAATCACTCGACAGACAGTTTAAACATATTGCGCTTCACCTTAAACACCCTCGCAACTCACTGATCAAGCGTGCCTCCCACCATGAGAAACCCTGATCTACTAGATACATTACCATCGAGGTTGTGGCCTCACCACGTCCTGAATTATCTTCAAAATTGGGCTAAGCGGCCGTTCCCGTTTTCACATCTTTACCTAATTATGGCCCGAGAACTGTGAAGCGCTAGGCAGTGTGATGTCAGTAGGGTTTGTAAATACGGTGCCAGCGGATGTACAAGAAGGCATAGAGTTCTCACAAATAGCTCAGTTAAAAAGGTCACCTGAATTAGAGCCTGGTACAACGGGGAGACCTGGGAATAATACAAGCATGGATCGTGAACTACCCACCAGTTTGGGTTCGGTCCGGTGCCCAAACAGCCACGTTTGCGACAGACTACCTTTCTGCCATTCATACCCTCGGTGCGTTGGTCCGATCTAACTTCCCCATTTAGTCACCTCTTGCGACAATCAGGCGATACTGCGTAGCTAATCTGAGACCCTTCCAGAAGCGGGAAATTAAAATGTTACAAGGTTTTTTTAACACAAATAATTTCAGTGTTAAATAATCATTTAAAAAACACAGGGAAACACGTAAATATATTTATGCTACAAGCATTTAATTGAATTAGGTCGGGCGAGATCATTGTTATTTACTTACACTATTGGAAAACCACTTTTACTTTACTTCTTGACCTCATATGATGGAACAGTCAAGGAATAGTGACCAAAATTTGTTTAAGATTAATTCTTGATTACTTGTTAACAAGACCTGAAATCCACCGAAATATATCCCGGGTACTTATGATTTGAGTGATCACTGTTTGTTTTTACACTAAGTATATCATACTGATTGAGTATACAAATGCTCTCATAAAGTACATAGAGTTAACATACCATAATGGCTAACATGAATAAAATGCTAAGATAAAAAAAATTGACTAGTTTGACCGTAAAGACATTACTATATTATTATTATCATTAGCACCGCGTCTTACTACCCGTTCGGGTTATACGCACTTACGCTATTGTGTAATGGTAGGATGATTGTGAGATGAAATGGAAGTCATACAGTTTAACGTGGAATCCGAACCACGGTGGAGGCCTGGCATTACCCACATTCACATGTTGTGATTAATACACGTCTTGTCAGAGGTGAAGGAAGGGTTTAATAATAAGATAAATCTGTGCAGGGACCGAGAATTGAACCCCGGACCCCAGTACAGAAGTCCGACACCTTACTCCTAAGCCACCAAGGCATTACAAAGAGATTTCGTGATTTGTAAAGAAATTATTGTCGCTGACAATTATAACACAATCCATATTGTCAATCCAAAGAAAAAATGAAACCATTTATGAACAAAAATAACACCTAGGAGGCAAAAAATTAAGGTCGAATATATGGTACAAATTGAGCAGTCACTCTTAATGTGGTATCAACATCAACTAAAAAAAAAAAAAGCTTACTAAGGCTGGAAGAAGTATATTATGAAGGAGTATAGAGTTCCTACATACGTGACTTTTGTTTTTTTAATAATCGCAGAATTAACAGTAAAACAATTAATGTTGAAGAACCGCTTCAATGGTTGAAAGATCTAAGGCGTGACTATTGCAATAGTCTGGACTGCCGATGATGGGGAGGTCGGGGTTGGAAGCCCGGTCGGGGCACTGAGGATTGTTTTTCCTTAAAAAAATTTCATCTTCCTACACGGGAATTTTGATACATTTCTTCTAAAATTAATTATTTCCTATATGTAACGCATTAGCATAATTATTATATATGTTTATAGAGTCAACAGGTAGCGTAAAAATATATATATACTCATACATTTAAAGGGAATAGTAAGACGAGGTGCTAAATACAGGGGTTTGGAAACTAATAGTAAAAAATGCACATATAGTTTGTTTGAACAAAAGTAATACAAAATCCCTGTACACTTAAATCCGGAAAATTATGCTAATACCATTAAATTGTGTTCAAAGTTTCGGTGTACAGTGGCAGGAGAACAAAGCTGTGCAAGCATGCGTTTACAACAAGTTGCATAGGAGTTAGGCTCGCGGCACTACATACCTCGAGATAAGAGCTGCTGAGTTAAGGGTCCTAGGTTAGATTTCCATCATGGCCGAAAATTTTATCCTCATTGGTGAAGTGTGGGTTTAACCCTAACACAGTGATGAATTGACGTCCAGGGGCTGAATTTTGTGTTTGTTATAAATATAATTTAGTTTATAAGTAGTGTGTTGATATAATCAGTTGGTTCAGAAATTGCACGTTAAATACCGCAAATAAATGAAAAAAATACTTCTGCAAGATGTCAACTACACACACAGTAAATTGGATATGTTACGTCTACAACCCGCCTCGGTGGCGTAGTTGGCTAACGCGCTTGTCATGTTGAGTTTGACTGCTGACGACGGGGAGATCAAGGTTCGAATCTCGGTCGGGTGAACTGGGGGTGGTTTTTCCTAAATGGTTTTCCAATCTTCCTCCACGCAAATGCGGGTTCACTTCCTCTAATTCAACCTTCCCAATTCCTAATCCAATAGTGTAGTTATTACTTAAAGCGTATAACCTGAACGGGTAGTAAGACGCGGTGCTATTATTATTATTGTTACGTCCACACAATTGTCAGTAATCTCAGAACAAACATCCAGGCACCGGGCAGATTAAATGCCAAATTGTCGAGCCAAAGCAGGACCTCAATCCACTCGATATGTTGCTATTATTATTAATTTTATTATTAATATTACTATTAAAGGCACGTTATGGTGATCCTTTGGACCCTGTGTGCTGAAGCATGAAGTTAAACTTTTAGGTCATATAAATAACAAAATTTTCCATCCACGTCTATTTTATTTTGATTTTTTTAGAAGTAGCATAAAATATACTAGCACAAGTTTTGATTTGAAAATATATTTAGTCCATTCATACAGAATTCGAACTTAAAATCTTTCCCTGAAAATGTCAGGGCTTTTAAATTATGTATACATTGCTTTCTGACGCATTTTATTTTTAGTCATTTGTATTTAGTTTCGTTTCCTGTTATGTCGTTCCTGGTGTATTATTCCTCTCTGTGTAGAGTTTTTTATTCACGTTCAAATATTTTAAAAACACACATATATATGTGTATTTACAAATCTATACATATACATGAATTATTTTTGTTTACCTCATGGTCATTTTTTAGTAGAGATTTCATCATTGCTATTTATGAAAGTAAAAAAGTGTAGATATTACATTTGGCCACACATTTTTTACAAGGGTCTCAAAGGACTAAATAATCCCGATTTGACTTATGTAAAATATAAATAATTAACACAGATTTTTCATTTGAATGGGTGAACGTAACTTAAATAGATTTATATCAAGCTCATTTTATATATTTTAAAACGGTGAACACAAAGGTTATCTCTTTGGGAGCTGAAAACTACAAACTCGGAAATGTAACAATTCCGGATTTGTATTAAACGAATAAGTCAGCGTTTTTAAATCTTGGAAAGTGCCAAATCCAAATTGTATCGATTCAAACACTTCCATAACGACCAACCTATAAAATAAACATGAAATTATGCCCACTTTAAAATATGGAAAAGTGCAAAATTTGTGAAAGTCGGGTAAAGTCTGCCATTTATGTAGAGAGTTGCAATGGATTATAGCCAGGATTTTAATCGTGGATTGTTTTAAAAGTGTAGAAATGCCTACAAATCTAAGTTGGTGTTTATCCGAATTCATAAAAGCTGAATTATTGGTTCATAACAAAATCTTGAACTTTACCAATTCATACTTTTCTAGAGAAACCATAGAATAAAAACCTGAATTGTTACAATTTCGAGCTGGTAATTTTCAATCTAAACGTGTTTACCTAGGTTTCCTCTCAATTATCCAATTTCACCAAGCCAATAGGTATATATAATTTTTTTATTCCAACTTATGTTTTGGGTTTCAATACATTTATTGGTGATGAAAGGAACTGTACATCACTATTCATTATAGTAACAATGGCAGGTTTAACTATTTAAACTATAGAAATGAAATAAGTCATCAACCTACTTTCTTTAAACATCACTTTGTCCGATCGCTGGTTGGTAGAGCCAACAACTATTACCTTTGATAAAAGTAAAAAATAAAGTGACAATTTTTGTAATAAAAATTATAAATTGGTGTAATCAATAGGAAATTTCTGATAGATACTTCCATATACTCTCATTATTAAATACTATTGATTTGAGTTGGTGCAGAAAAGAACAAAGTTTTATATAAAAGCTTTGTGGCTTAGTCATTTATCTACTGGGGCAATATTTTATTTCCTGTATTTTTAGTTATTTATATATATAAATAAAAATTCAGGAAATAAAATGACTGCACCATTAGATCAATCACTAAGCCACAAAGCTTCAATAAAATGACGTAACCCAAACCATTCATACAGAAAAAAGATTGCGTTATCTTTCTCATATTTAAAATAAATGGTACGTAACTCCGCACGGACCTTCTCGCTATATTGTTTGAAAATAGAGATATTTACTCAAAACTCGTAATATATGTGAAACGAAATAATAAAAACTAGTAAATTCAAGCATAAATTGCACTATACTTATGTAAAACTTTTTTTTTAGTCCCAGTTTTAAATTTTATAATTTTGTTTTTAAAGAATTATGTCCTCATTTGTATGTTTGGACCGATAAAAAAGATCAATATTGGGTCAACAAGGGTCAACACTTAGTAACAAAATTTTAACTTCCGGTTAAAATTTTCCACATTTTATTAAGGTTTGCAAATCTTCATTCCATCGCATTGCTATTAAATTCCTCATTTATAAATTTTGACTAATAAAAAATGTAAATACTGACTATTGAGTCTAAAATGGATATAGATCATTGTTGTACAAACATTTCTCCTAAGATTATTATTTAGCACCGCGTCTTACTACCCGTTCGGGTTATACGCTTAAGTACTAATTACGCTACTGGATTAGGAATATGAAAGGTTGAATTTAGAAGAAGTGAACCCGAATTTGAATGGAGGGAGAGTGGAAAACCATTTAGGAAAAACCACCCGCAGTTCACCCGACCGAGACTCGAACCTCGATCTCCCCGTCCTCGGCAGTCGAGCTCAACACGACTAGCGCGTTAGCTAACTACGCCACCGAGGCGGGTTTCTCCTAAGAGGTTTAAAGAAAAACAACATAAACTTTTAGAGACTTACTTATATTTAATTACTCTATGGCGTTGGAGAATTATTGCGTTAAAACTTAAGTAGTATCTCTCTATAACAAAAGCTCATTAAATTGTATTAAGATATTTGACAATGTCTCAGAAACTGTTGGATTTATAAAAATATATTTCTTATAAAAAATTTTTATTTTTAATAGTACTACAATTTTGCAATGATAAGTTATTTAGTATCTCATATAGTTGCGGAGATACGGAAGTTTATGCTTCTGTAAAGTCCCTTAAAATTCATTTTCATGGGAAAATGAAAATAGCCAGTTTATTTATAATCTTAATCCACACATAGATACGAATTTTAATCAAAATCATTAGAGTAGATTTTGAGAAAATCAACTTTTTTTCTTTTTTCCCTTCAGTAAACTACCCTTAATTTTAGGGTTAGATATCCAATTCCAAAAACTCCTCGGGGCAACTCTATGAAAACCCTAGATACCAAGTTTTAACTCGATCGGTAAAATAGTTTAGGCTCTATTTAGAGGTACAGACAGACAGATGGAAAGTCAAAAACCACTATTTTGGATTCGGGGGGTCATGAAACGTCAAGATTAATCAAAATCTGTAGTTCGATTTTTTTGACGATCACAATACTGTCTCTACCTGTAAGATAGCGAGAAAGTAAGACTTAGTTCCTTACTGCACGTACTGATTAAATTATAACAGCAGCGTCAGTTGAGTATCCGATTGCAAGTTTATTGACTTAAGTCAAGAATAAATTATATTTACACCATTATACTAGAAATAATTATCAAGAAGTGGGAGCAGATACAGTAAATTAATTAAAATAATAGCTTGTAATTGTTTAATACACAGTTTTTAAATTTTAAACAAAATGTACATAATATTTTTATAATGATGAAAGAGATGGTTGAGAGTCGGCACTATCAATATTATTTAATTAATGGTAATTTATTTTCTCATGTATAGAAATTATTGTAATCTGGAAAATTTCCTACACCAAGATAATGACGGATCTTGGACTTTTTATGTGAACCCGAAATTTAGAAAGGTTTTTTTTTAAATTGAAGGGCAGGCCCACCAAGAGGGCTACAGGAGGGGCAAAATCCCCAGCACCATTGGGGGAGGGGGGAGGGGAGTGACCGGCTCGGATTCGAGACTTTTTTTCTTCTTCTAATTTTGGACGAAAATATAAACGTTTTAGCGAAACGGAAGAAAAGTTCACTATAATACGAAATAATTTACCTACACTAATTACCACAATTTAAACTTGATTAGAAGAGCCATAAACAAGATTAAAGGCTATTGAAATTTTGGTGAACTAATGGAAGAAGTCAAGTATCTTAAGGTGATGAAACACAAGACAAACATTTCTACAATTCCTAAAACCACTCAACAAAATAACATAGCTCAAAATTTCAAATTATTATTATTATTATTATTATTAGCACCGCGTCTTACTACCCGTTCGGGTTATACGCACTTACGCTAATGTGTAATGGTAGGGTGATTGTGAGATGAAATGAAGGACCTACAGTTTAACGTGGAATCCGAACCACGGTGGAGGCCTGGCATTCCTCACATTTACAAGATGTCTTGTCAGAGGTGAAGGAAGGGTTGGTAATCAGATAAATCTGTGCCGGGACCGAGGATTGAACCCCGGACGCCAGCACAGAAGTCTGACACCTTACCCCTAGACCACCAGGTCACCCAAAACATTTCAAATTAATTTCCAAACGTGTGCGTTGCATTACGTACATTTACACGTTCTATGTGTTTATTACTCAAGAAGAAAGATCTTTTAGTGTGCTTAGAAGAATAAAGAACTGCTTTAGCTCAACAGTGGGTTAACAAAGACAAATTGATCTGTCAACACTAGTCATTGACTCAAGACTTGCTCGGACATTAAATTTTAACTTTATAGAAAATTTCGAAAGGTGAATTTTAAATGACTCAGTTATATTGTAAGTAGTTAAGTCTTAACTAAATTGTTACATTTAAAAAAGAAAACCTGATAAATAAAATATACATGCAAAAGAATCAAAAGTTAAGAACTTTTATTTAAAGTTCTTTCCTACCATTTTTCAATTTAAAATATGTGTTGCAAATTTGTGTATGTTCGTTGTATTTATGAAAAATTATCGTAGATGGTAGCTAAGTTTTCTTGGGAGAAACTTTCGAAATAATTTTCTTAAAATGGTTTTTGAAATGTATGTACTAGTTTTGCTAATTACTTAACAATATAATCTTTGAAAAGTGCACAATCTCTTAGGTTTCTTTTTTTTTCTTGGGGATTGTGAGGGGTCTAAAAGGTTGCACATTAGATTAATGGAAAATATGCCTGACAAAAAAATGTGCCCTGCATCTAGAATTCGAACCCCAGTCTTCCCATCTTTGTACAATTCAACCTATTATGAAAGTGACTCTTTATATCACGTGATCACCGAAGCGGTCTATAGTTTAATAAATGTACGTACGATTCATTAAAAATGAAAACATTCAAATAAATAGCATGTGCATCTCTAAATTTCGATAATATCCTAAACTGTAAATACCATCCACGGTCCAATGTTTTGATGTAAGCCTATGTGAGTTTACCAAACCTCTCATGTTTGCTGAAATAGTGGAATAACAGGAGCTCTCTCAAAGGGAATACAACGGCACGCATGAGGAATTTATCGGTACTAAACAGGACCTTTACTTCTATTCCCAGCAGCGAGATCTGTTTCTCTTTAGCGAAGATCTCTCTCTTCTTCTTTTTGGTGCAATTTAGTTTCCTCGCTCCAGCCTACTACATACAAGCTTATTTGTAAACACTGTGCAGGGGGAAAGAACGGTGTATGTCACAAAGAAATAGATAATAATCAAGGGCGTGAAAAAACTAATTATTTCTAGGAATAAATTTGAAGTAATATGTCAATATCAGTTTTATTCAACTTTATAAAGGAAGGTAAGGGAGTAGATAGGAGTAGTGTGCGTTACTCAAAAATTATTAAAATCAAATTAAACGTGAACAGTTGATATCAAAATTGTTTGCTTTTTTTTTTCCAGCCTCCAATAATTTGGTTCATTCCATGAAAAGTTGTTTGTTCTCAGAAACCATATTGGATGCATCAAAAACAATTATATTCGACATTTTGAGAGTTGTGGCCTAGTCTTGAAATCGTGTACGAGTTTTGGCCTGACTTTATGAGAGGCACGTACGAATTGCGACCCACTCACTTGAGAGAGAGGTATGAGTTGCGTCCACCTAATTAGCAGGGTGCTTTCTATAATGCGCTCTAATTTCAGGTAGAAACTATCATCGTTTCATGTTGACATTCCTCGTAATATCCAAATTTCCTCAGTTCTTGTTGTTCAATGGTTTTGGTAAAATATGAAGGTTTGTTAGGTTAGGTTAGGTAAACAACCCGGGACGCAATTCAACTGCAGCCGTTGACAGAGCTAGTGTTTTAAGGAGGGAGTTTTATAAAAAATTCAACTTATAGCTGATTATTAAAATACTAATTAAGTTGTATATGACTAACAATATAAACCTTATAATACAAAACATAATAGTAAGTTATATGTATATTTAGACCCTCCTCCTTCTTACTCAGTTTGACGGGGGGAATTATTTTTAAGGGGAGGTATGATTAATTTTTAAGGTGAGTCTGTCCCCCCCCCTCCCTCCACCTCATAGATCCACAAATTCATATGACCATGTTAATAATATTCATAATATTATAACATAGATTGTTCTTTAAATACGTGCAACGTGTGTTGATAGAATCAATATATTTCATGAATATTATTTAGACGTTGTGAACACTTGAACGAATGCTACAAAATAATTATTTGTATTGCCCTATCCCACCGGGTTATCGGCATTTAATTACACTAATGGGTTAGATATGAGGATGGTATCATTTAGAATTAATGTACACGCATTTGCGTGAATAAAGGATGGAATAAAATTTAGTAAAAAAAAACCTCTCTCAGTGCAGACCATCTAAATTCTAAACCCTAAGCATTCAAGCTACAAAAAAATCAGATTAAATGAACTTGACATCTTGACCACGTGTCCATCGATGTGAGTGTTTATATGTAGAACTTGAAATAATGTTTTATGCTATAACATTTTGGTTATCATTACATCTTACTCCCTGTTCAGGTTTTAAACATCTACGATAAATTACTTCGGTGGGATAAAGGTGAGGTAGGAAGCATATTAGAGGTAATATACCCGCATTTGCGTGGCAGAAGATTGGGGAACCATTTAGGATAAACCATCCTCAGTAGACCCGACCGGGATTCGAACCTCGATCCTCTATCATCAGCAGGCCAGCATAACATGAAAATGACGCTTTATACCATCCAGCCACTGAAGTGGGCAACACAAATTATTGATTCATATATACTAATATTTAAGGTTCTAAAAACAAAAATTATCACTTTTTTTGCCCCAATTTGATAAAAACTATGGATTTTCAGAAATTAATAGAAATAATAATTTCTATATATGTAATAAAATATAGGAACACAATTAAATATAGTAAACTCTGTTTAAAATATTGTGGCATAGCACATTATTGCACAAAGTCTTTCATACATGAAAATAGTAAGAACATTAATTTTCATTACGATTTCATATTTGGAGCACCTTTTAGAAAAAACAAACACATTTTTTAGTAGTCAACATTATAACAATGTATCATCTTATCATTAGTGTTTTTTCATAGGTACTGACCCACTTAAGTGGTAGAATGGTCTAAGGAGTCATTTTCTAGCCTACTGATAATGGGGAAATCGAGGTTCGAATCCTGGTCAGGTATACCTGGGGTGGTTTTTCCCAAATGATTTCTCACTTTCATAACAGGCAAATAATTGTAGATTACTTCTAAAATACTTTCTTCCTTCCTCTTTAGAGTAATTATCATATATACATATTACCTGAACCGGTAGTAAGACACGGTGACAAAAAAAAACATAATATATAGATAATAATACTTTCTATCAAAAGTAACAGCTGAAGATCACACGGCTTGGCGTATGAACACGGTACAGTAGAGCTAGTAACATTTTCTATCTATTAGATATTTCTATTCCTAAGAAAATTGGGGTATATTGCAACCCCAATAAAGAATCACTTCTCGTAGGCATTGAAAAATACAGGAAACATTCTATTATAATAATAATAATAATATTTAGCACCGCGTCTTACTACCCGTTCGGATTATACGCTTTAAGTACTAATTACTCTAATGGATTAGGAATTGGGAAGGTTGAAATAGAGGAAGTGAGTCCGCATTTGCGTGGAGGGAGAGTGGAAAACCATTTAGGAAAAACCACCCCCAGTTCACCCGACCGAGATTCGAACCTCGATCTCTCCGTCCTCAGCAGTCAAGCTCAACACGACAAGAGCGTTAGCCAACTACGCCACCGAGGCGAGTAACATTCTATAAACCATTCATATTACATTTCATTGAGAAAAGAAAAACATTAGTATTAGACCTTTAGAGCATTTTCCCCTTGAGTTTTAATAAGACTGCTAGAAGACTTTTATGTTTTCTTCAAACAAACTTTGCGTTGTCTCTTAACAAACAACCTTTTCTTAAAAAATTGAGACAGACATACCCAATTATTTTGTGATGTAATAATCCAAAAATAAATGTTCTTGAGCCCGATACTTTCAAAAGTACCAAAAATTAAATATAATATGAATACAGAATTGAAAGAATTTTTTTTTAGCATCGATTCTTACTATCCTTTCGAGTTACACACTTATGTACTAATTACACTAATATGTTAGAGAATGGGAAGATTTAATATAGAGAAAGTGCACCCATATTTGCGTAGAGGGAAAGTGGAAAACCAATTAGGGGAAGAATAAACCTCAGTGCGCCCAACTGGGATCAAACCCCAATCTCCCCATTTTCAGCATCCTATTCTAACACGAGAGTAGCGCGTTAGACCACGGGTAAATTTGTTACTTTTAAATATGTATCGAATATATAATTCTCCAAAATAATGAATTATTATATAAGATATAATATTTTACAGTGTATGTTATGATGGCTATATTACTTCTAAAACTGTGAATTTTCCCCCTAGTTCTTACATAGGCCTTATACAAATAACTAATAGACCCCTATAATATAACTAATTTACCAAAATAGGTACTTCAGAATCAACTATATGGCCAGTAAAAATATAACGTACTTATTTATATAAAGATAAGGGCTTTGAATTTATTAAAGTAATTGAATACAATAAATATTTAGGATTATATTTTACCCAATGTTTCAGCGATTTAAAGACACGTGCCGGTGGGCACACAAGCTAGGGCGTCAACCTCATATGGTCTGACCTAGTATTAACGAGGAAGCCGGGGTTCGGCTCTCAGCCAAGTGAAATGGGGGTTATTTTTACCAAAAGGTTTATTGATTTTCCACCACACAAATAAAAGTAAATATTTTTCTAAGCTATACCTTCAATTTTTACCCCGTAAGCAGATCTATATGTGATAGTTCAAACGAATAGTAAGAAGCAATACGGTACACACAAACAAATGAATTAAGGAGCTATGATTTCGTATAACTTCTAGCCAGCTTTGCACCTAACAAACACACAGTCTCTAAATGTAAAATGGGAGTATCTCGCACAGTTAGCCATTGTATTGATGGTTTCGTTTTATTTGTTTCAGGTAAGTTGGTGAGGTTCCATTTGCTGGTTCTTGAACTCGTAGTGGAACAAATTGGATGGAAACTGTCAGATCCAGGTAAGAGAAGAAGGGACAAAGTAGATATAAAACTCTATTTTTATTTGGTGTGTTCTATGTTAGGGCAATTAAAGATCTCAAGTTACGGTGGGCAGAATAGACAGAGCGAATGGAACCAACTACATTTGATTTTCATAGGTAGCACATTATTTGAAATTTGGTTACTCGTATTGCCATAATGTCAGGAAAATATATTACACTAGTAGTTACATTCTTAGGCTGTTTAATTAATGATGTAAAGAGAAAATACACAATAATCTATAGGGAATTATTATTGAAAGCTTTAGATAATCTTTTAGATTAATGTTATAGTAATATTAATAAGCCATGTAAGATTATTTATGTTATGCCAAATGTTAGTGACTTTCAATCAGTTGGTGCTCAACCGTTAGTTTATAATAATAATGCTCAAGATATATATTGGTGAAATGGGAAGAGGCCAGTGGAAAGTTTTAGACTCATATGAGAGGATAGCATTAGACTGGACCTGAGGGATGTAAGAAGTAAATTAAGGTAGACAGGCTGGAACTATCTAAATATAGGAATAGGGTGTAATGAGGTGGTTTTGATATAATTATCTAAATATAGGGATGGGGTGTGATGAGGTGGGCTTGATAGAACTATCTAAATATAGGGATAGGGTGTGATGAGGTGGTTTTGATATAATTATCTAAATATAGGGATAGGGTGTAATGAGGTGGTTTTGATATAATTATCTAAATATAGGGATAGGGTGTAATGAGGTGGTTTTGATATAATTATCTAAATATAGGGATGGGGTGTGATGAGGTGGGCTTGATAGAACTATCTAAAGATAGAGATAGGGTATAATGAGGTTGAATGGATATAATTATCTATAGAGAGGGATAGGATTTAATGAGGTGAACTTGATATAACTAGCTCAAGATAGGGAAAGGGTGTACTGAATTGGACTGGATACAACCAGCTCAAGATAGGGATAGGGTGTAATGAGGGGGACTGGACATAATTAGCTCAAGATAGGGATAGGGTGTAATGAGGGGGACTGGACATAATTAGCTCAAGATAGGGATAGATGGGCGTACTTTTGTAAGTGCGGCAATGATATTTCGAGTTTTTAGTGCCATAGAGAAAGTAAGTGTTTATTACCTATTTTTACCATTCCTAATGGAAATATTAGTATGTTCGAACAAACATCGAGATTTTAGCCAGGTTAATTTATAAATTTACATTTTTTCATTATAAAAAAGTTTAACATTTACTATAATAAAATTGTGTCAGTTACACATTTGATTGTTTTTATTAGGGAAATTTGCTTGATCATTTAAGATTCTTAAAAGTAGTCTCAATTATTTTCACGAGGAAATATTATAATTATCTACAAGGGCTTTAATTAAGATCGTTTACGTATAAAACATCAACAACCATTTGAAAATCCCAAATACGTGTAACTCACTGGATGTAGCTAAAACCCGCCGCATCAGTGGACTTGCGGACCAACTATCAGGTTAAACCAATCTGATTTAGCAGGGACATTGAAAGTCAGGGTTTGGATCTCAGCTGGATTCACTGAGGGTGGTTTGTCCTTAATGGTTTCCCTCTCTCCCATAACGCATATTTTGGTACATGTAATCTCAATTATAGCTTTCTCAACCGTACCCCAATTAAGTGTACAGTAAAATTTTCATAGGACAGCTGGACGTATTCATATGTTAAGTCGTGTAGTCTATAGCTGTTACGTGCGTATAACCCGAACGGGTAGTAAGACGCGGTGCTAATAATAATAATAATAATAATAATAATATTAATAATAATAATAATAATAATATAGCTGTTAATGGTAATATACTTTAGCAATAGCTACAAAATAATACTATTAAAATAGTTCAATTATTTAAATTTTGCACTACCAAAAATCTTATTTCCTAAAAGGCTCTTGTTACTAAAATTGAGCTGTAATAAATGCGGATAGCAAGGATGGTTAGTAAGAACTGGTTTGGGGGAAGGGGGGAACTAACAAACTATACCAATACTTAAATTATTTACTATCCAATGTGTCATATCTGTTGACTTTATAATAGTGAAACTAGCACATCTTTTTTTTTGGCAGCTGTATATTTAAATTATCATTTTATTTCTAAATTAATTATTTAAGACCGGCCACTAATTCAAGTAGGTCTCTATTGAGTTCTTATAACACGCACTTCATTTTTAGATCCGTAGAGCACAGGTGTTCATTTAGTGGGTTTTGGCTAACACGTTAAATTCGTCAAGTCATAAAATTCCAGAAGCGAAACGCAGAGCGAAATGAGATATATATTAGTGGGAAATTGGCATGCTTCCCGGCGTATAAAAGTGTTGAATTGGAGAACATCTGGTTTGGGGATTGTAGGTTTTTTTTTGTTTGTTTTATCCCCTAGACTTTGCCTCTTTTTTTTTTCATTTTGTCTGGTGTGAGAAAAAAAATTCCTTTCAGCTTTTCCTACTTTTCAGTAGTAGGATGATAATATTCTATTCATGGCTACACCTACGCGAGCAAACCTTGTACAGTCACATTCGAAATCGTTTTCCCTTTTGGCCAAAATCAGCGATCATCGATATCAATGTTGAGGTTAAGTTTGACTACCCTACTTTAAAGAGATTCAATACAGATTGTGTTGGTATTTTACATTTTAATGAGGATTAAACATAAAGACATCTATAAATCTTGTGTTATTTAAGGTGGTAGATTTGAACATGATTTTTAATACTAAAAAAATGTCATGATTAAATCACGCAATGCTCATGACAAATCCACACTAATATTATAAAGAGGAAAGATTTGATTTTTTGTTTTTTTGTATTTTTTGTTTGTAATGGATGAACTCAAAAACTACTGGACCGATTTAAAAAATTCTTTCACCAATATAAAGCTACATTATCAGCGAGTAACATAGGCTATATTTTATTTTGAAAAATTAATTTATTCCTCATAAAAATGTCGATAGTCACTCTTATTTTATGGTTGAGTCTATGATGATTCTTAAATATGTGGGTGACCTGGTGGTCTAGGGGTCAGGGGTCAGACTTATATGCTGGCGGCCGGGGTTCAATCCTCGGTCCCGGCACAGATTTATCTGATTATCAAACCCTTCCTTCACCTCTGACAAGACATCT
>CABEEJ010007932.1:16681-27004 GCA_901482245.1 Timema douglasi | reverse complement strand
AAAAAGTTATATCTGCTGCCAAGACTGAAAGAGAGCATAAGTAAATAATTAGCATAGTAAATAGTTAATTAATCAATACCAAAGTATGGTTAAGAAGTTATTAAAAATACGTGGATTCCCACGTGCTTAATTTTAAGTCATAACCCAATTACAAAAGGACTGTATTATTTATTAAACAAAAAAGAAATAAACAAAAATAAAAGACTACATGTTAATTTAGAAAAGATTTTAGAATAAAATTTAAAAAAAAGAAAGGAACAAAAAATTACGTCTCACTCTAATAGGATCCAAACAGAGAATGAACGAGACAAAAGGAAATCTCTCTGAACGGGGAATCCTGAGATTAGTTTAGCCAATCAGAGATAAGTTTGTTTTCACGATAACAAAAGGACCACTAATATAATTTTTGAAGACTAAGCATTTTTAAAATAAAAGATATAAAAGAAAAATTAAGGTAATATTACATATCTAAAAAAGGTACAAAGAGATTTAATTACTTAACACATATTGAAATAATAGTTTATAAAAGATTATTAAAACTTCCGTTCTAAATCTCCATTTAGGTTGCCATGTTGTGGAACTACTAATTTAAAGTTTATCCCCTAGGCTTCGCTACTCATCACAACTAGGAACATCAAGGTTGATAGAACTTAGGTCCGTTCATAATTAACAGTACAACTCCTCAATGACATGAATGAGCTTCCAAACGTAAATTATTTGCGACTTATCACTTGTAAACCATTCAATTCTAATTTCTTTATATCGTTGGTTAGGGTATTCCATAAATGAGAAGCTGAAACAGTGAAATGAATTAAGTAATGATTGAAATTATGGAGAGAAATGAATAAAATTGAATTTTCTTGTGTTCGAGTGTTGAAATTATAATTAGAGTTGAGTGGGCGTATACGAGAAGAAATGTATTGTGGAGAGTTGGAAGTCAATAGTTTCTTTATGATTGTCATCGAGTGTAGAGTTTGTCTTTACTTAAGTCGTAGCCAAGTTAGTCTCTTATAGTATGGGGAAATAGGATCAAGTATTCGGAGGTGGAATATAACTCTAACACATGTGTTTTGGAGTATTTGTAGTCTTGTCGCAAGGTCGGCTGCCAGGTCATTCATTATACATTACATCACAATAGTCGAAAAGCGGGAGGATAAGGGATTGGATTAGAGTGGATTTAATATTCATTGTTATACATTTTTTCAGATGCTTAAGTGAGTGTAATGCAAAGAACACTTTTTTTACATATTTGTTTCACATGATTATTCCATGCTAGGTATTCATTTTTATGTAAACCAACCGACACAAATGGAATTGGGCTGTTATTTAGATTTATTTGTTGTAGATAAGTGAAACTCAATGTGAATAGTATTTTTTTACCCTATAACAATAGATTAAGATTTTTTAGTATTGACATTAAGACCATTTTGTAGTGACCAATTATGTGTTGCACTTAAGTCAGCATTCATATTATACACTGCACTATCATTATGAGAAAGAGAGGATGATAAATAAAGTTGGAAATCATCGGCATATAGATGATGTTGAGAATGTCGCAAACAACTTGGGAGATCATTTATAAACCCTCATTTTTACCCAAACTTCTCTTTTTAGACCTCTGGCACATGAATTAACAGGTCTGCTTTACCTGGATGTATTATTATTTGAGGGTTAGCTGACCCTCTGATTAGGCTGGCTATATTATGTTCTGCTAGTCTGTGTTGTATATACATTCTGTATTATGTACAGTCATAGCCATGAATCTCATTAAATATAGCTTTCAAATCTGTAAGAATTGAAGTTATCAATTCGGATACATTAATACATTTAACGAGTAGGGCCAGATTTAAAAACCCAACTCGTTCTTAGTAATGATACTGTCTACCAAAAAATTACATATAATGTAAATATAGGAGTATAAAGATATTAGTATTAAATGCAATTTAAAAAATATAGTTTCTCCCCCTTTAAAATGCTTATAAAATAAAAATTATAAATGTCTACACCAGTTGTGCTAAATTTCAGCCTCGTAGAATTACTTTAAAAATAGAACATCAAAAAATAAACTACTGATCTTGACCTCTTAGACCCTTGAACTGTATTGATTTAAAATAAATGAATCACTCTTTAAAACGTATAATAATACACTTATTAAAAATGTGCAGTGAATTTTATTGCCAATTGAATCTTTACAAAAATTAAATGCTAAAACAATAAATATAATAAGACGGAAGAAAAGGAGAGGCTACCTTGTGAGGTCTCTTGTCTATCTGCTGATAACACTTCCCCTATTTAGCTTACGTATATAAACACTTACTATAAATACTATTTGCGCTTAGACAGCATTGACGCGCATTTAAAAGTTAACTTTTTATTGTTTCCTAGTTTCTTACCACCACGTTTTACTACAAGTTCAGGTTATACTCATAGTTTCCTATTTTTCTTACCACCACGTTTTACTACAAGTTCAGGTTATACTCATAGTTTCCTAGTTTCTTACCACCACGTTTTACTACAAGTTCAGGTTATACTCATAGTTTCCTAGTCTAGATAGACATGCTTTCATGGATTTTTTAACCTACTTCGAGATTGGAAGATTCTTGTTGACAATTTTCATTAATAACACAAATATATTGAGTTTTAGATTATTTAAAAAACAATACCTTGACAAGTAACAAAAAATATCGTTGTGACAGTTCAAGGCTCTTTTTAGAATTAATTATTATTTTATAGTCTTTGTTTCACTGCTATATATTTAAAATACCAAAATTTAAGTGCAACTATATTATTATGGAAATTCTATCTTGACATGCCACTAGTTAACAGAGAGGCAACATCTTTAAATAGAATGTGATTGGCTAGGGAGAGTTAGCTTATTCTTCAACTATCGTTTAAGGTATGCCAAGAAATGGTGTCGGGGCTTGAATTATTTAGATCGTAGATAAACCCTTGTTGTACAAAGAGGCGAATTCTGAAACCCCTTTGATAAACACCTACAATATTAGAATTTACGCTTCTCAACACAAAGCACATAGCTTGAGTTGAAGTTTTCCTGCTGGAAATATTTGACCCTTTCGGTTTAATATTATTTAGATTGAAATTTTACAACATGTAAATATATTTTCTAAGGTGATGAAGGATAATTTTACTCTGAACTTTCAATTAAAACGTTTCCTGGTGTGTAATTTTAAGGAGTTTAACGATCACAAGAGCGTTCACAATTAAACAAGAACATTTTACAGGTGCGTTCACGTGCAAATGTTAATGAGTGCTTTTTTTAACATGACAAAAGTAATCTTACCAAACACGAGTAATTATTTATATCACAAAATTCTTATCTTTGAATTAAATTTTATGTTCCATAATTTCTTCACACATTTAAAAAAAATGTTTGACATAATTTTCTTGAGAAGCTATATTTTTATGGCATTTTAAAATGCCACTGGGGAAATGCTTTTAAGTGACAACATATTTTCAATAGCGTATTAAATACGGTTTAAAATGTCTAGAGTTTTTATCATAAAACGTCTGACTACTTTTTTTTCCAAAGCTTTTTACAAAGTTAAAGTGTGTCCTTAAATTACTTTGATATTTTTTTCCAGGTATAACAAAGCTTAATTTCGTTTAAAAAGATATAATCTAAAATAATAAAATCAAGTTTCATGACAGTGCATCAACCAAGTTTTTTAACAACGCCGTACACATTTAACACGATACAACTTAGGCCACATCTGCACCCCTCCATCAATTGGGCTCCACAAAATAGTATGAACGTAAAAACTTAACACCCTGTTTATTTTACTATCATATTATCTTATTAAACTTAGCCTTTACAAAAATAATTTAACAAATAAAAAATATAATAAATCGAGAACCTTGCTTCTTTCCTTTGGTAGGCCTCAAAATAATTTACTATGTTCAAACATACTGTTTTTAAAACACATATTATTATTAATTGTATCAACATCGTATGCCAATTAACTTTTGTACGTATTTGGGTAATTATTACAAACTCCCCAAGTATGATTGATTTTACCATTTGCTACTTTCAAATATATCTGTAATTACAAACATTTATCTTTCGTTTAACAAGGCTGGATTTCATTACTCTTCGATGAATTATTTCGTCACAATGGGTACTTGATTGCAGGTGATCACGAGCTCTATTTTCCTTAGCGATTTTCTTTTAATAAAATGTATTTATGCTGGTAAATTTAAGGTGTACACCTTTATTTAGTTAACCAAACTATAAAATGATAAAATTTATAAATATTTTGAATGAAAAAGATAAAAGATATGAGTGAAATAAATCCTTAATACTGGAAAATTAAAAAACTACTAAACAAATCAACAAGTTTTATAGTATTTATTATAAGATATATTAAGATAAATTGTATCATCTCCATACATTATTCATAATTTAATAAATGATTCATATAAATAAAGGGTATAAATTTACATTATTACAAACCATTAATTTTATAAAAATCATGCATATGTATTTATCATATTTAGCTTCATAACAACACAAGACAAATTCTCAAAAAAAGTTCTAATATAATAAATATGGGTAGTTCTTTTGTGAGGGTAGTTAGCGTACCTAGTCATATTTATGGTGCTAGCAGTTAGCTCATTCCATACCAGGTGTGTCGCTTTAGTGCAGGACTGGGAGTAGAACTTATATTTGTGTAAGGGTTGACAGAGAACGGAATAATATTTATTACGTGTATTAAGCTGATGTATTCTAATGAGCAAAACTGTGATGAGAAGTAATCAGGGGAATAATATATAACCTCACAGATCGAACTTTCTCGATCAGGCAATACACAATATAGCTTTGGGCAGAGATAACATCTTGGGTATAATAAATATTTATATTGGTTTAGTGTAACGTTAGCTTTGGAAACGTTCATCAGATAGTATTGTAAGCCGTCCTCACTTTCTACATAATTATATTATAGCCCCCTTCCCATTATAAATAATGACAAGGTGGTAACAAGAGGAGAGTATTTTATTTTACAACAAAAAGGATAATCAATTACAAATCTTAGTGGAGTGAAGTTAAGTTGTTAGTTCTTTGTTAGGAATGAATATTGACTCCAACCTATCTTCTGATATGGTCTCCTTGATCATTTAATCGCTAACAACGCCCAAACGGTACTAAGCAGAAGCCCAAGTATATTTATATAGAACACCAAGTAGTCAACAATGACACCCAACTTGAATCCCGTCTAAACCTTAGTGACTTGAAAACCAACAATAACGAGACCATACTATCCCGATCGAGCAGCATCTAAACTCTGTTTGAGATCCACGTAATTATGAAATAAATACTCCGTTTAATTTGCCAACGCTCATTATGTAGCTCAACGAGATCCCAATATACAATGAGAGGGAGCCATTATGTAGCTCAACGAGATCCCAATATACAATGAGAGGGATCAATAAAAGATTATACACACATTTATGTATATGTATATATATATATATATTAGTTGAATTTACAAATTTGCTTAACTGGTGAGATGTTTGAGAATACTGAATTAAGGTAATATATATCTCAACAACTATCAGTAAATAGAACAATAACGTGGGTGGGTGACCTGGCGGTCTAGGGGTAAGGTGTCAGACTTCTATGCTGGCGGCCGGGGTTCAATCCTCGGTCCCGGAAAAGATTTATTTGATTACCAAACCCTTCCTTCACCTCTGACAAGACATCTTGTGAATGTGAGGAATGCCAGGCCTCCACCGTGGTTCGGATTCCACGTTAAGCTGTAGGTCCTTCATCTCATCTCACAATCACCCTACCATTACACATTAGCGTAAGTGCGTATAGCCCGAACGGGTAGTAAGACGCGGTGCTAATAATAATAATAATAATAATAATAATAATAATAATAATAATAATAACGTGGTGACTTCTAGCCTTGAACCGTGAGACCATTAATAATACACTCATAAAACACCTGTAATATCAATACGCCCCGACTATCTCAGAAATTAGGTAAATATTACATATGTATTTATAAACATAAATAAAAATACATATAAATATTTATAGAGTCAAACACCTTAGCTCAGATGGTAGCGTGTCTGCCTAGTGAGCTAAGAGTCCTCAGTTTGATTCCCGGTATGGCCAAAAATTAATAAATTATCAAAATATGGGTTTACCCTTTCAAATTGACAGTATTAAAGGAACTGGGGTGGGGGAGGTTCCAGGGGTAAATTCTACCCCCTAAAATTGAGGGGGTAAAAAGTATAATTTCCCCCCCCCCCTCCAATAATATAGTACAACTTTTAAATAATGTAAATATCTTGTTGAGGAAAGATACAAAGTTCACACTAAGGTAGCACAACAAAAATAAAATGTGCCTGGAGCACACACTGTTAGAAAACTTATAGTGATTCTAGCTACATCAGCTACTGCACAAACAAGTTTTTCAATTCTTATACGAATAAAATACTATCTTTGCTTCACGATAAGACTAAAACACCTGTGTCTGCTGAATGCATACCATGAGAGGCTAAACACATTTGGAAATTACAAAACTATTTAGTAGTCTTATAGCTATTAACTAATATAGGTAAAAGGTGTAAGGAAACCTACTTAAAATAAAGTGTTTCATAATTTTTAGTTAAACCACGATCTAATATTTCTTTGAATGTTTTGTGTGTATTAATTCTAATGTTTGGAATGACTATCTGCCAACTGATTTGGTAGAATTGAGTGGTAGGGGAGCATATTTTATAGTTACAAGACAATAATTAAGTAACATAATAATGTATTATAATAAACAAATAATAAGCTATAAGATCACATTAGATAAAAAAAGTTTTTAAGTTACAAGGTTTACTGTTATAAATATTGAAAATGTTCGATCCGACCACCTGTTGGCAATACAGGGTAACAGGGAATACTTATATGTTAGATAGAACAAGTGGTTGGATTTAATAACTCCAAATATACAGGTACTGACTGTTGATTGGGAGAACAAGTGTCTAAGTCAACACAGCCACGGTAAAATGATCAGTTACATTGAGAGAATACATTCAAAACAATATTGCCGGGATGTCATTATACTAAAGCTAGAAGGGCCAGGTCATGAATACTACATAACCAATTTCTATTAGATACATATTTATACATCCCATATGTTTAGAGTTACTTAGGAGAATATCTGTCAGGCTATCTAGCTTCTATTAAACCTAAGGGGGAGTCACATATACCCACAGAAAAATGTCCTGTAAGAGCATATTCTATATTTTATATATATACAGCAAATTGCTAACAACAAGGTATCAACAGAAAATTGTACTATGGCCGGTCCTTTCCTAATGAGTACTGCCAGAGCTATCAATAGCACATATGACTACCCACACTCTAGGGTACACGATGCACATAATAGATACTATCATTTAATACACAGATATATAAAGCACTCAATGAGCCAAAAGAAAGTACTATCTACGCGAGCCACTACTTTACACTAGTATTACCTACAAGTTGCGCACCGCAAATAGTAACGAAAAAGGTGCTAACTAAACAGCATATATCATCTGACCTAAATATGTCCCAGACGAAAGTGCTAAATGAACTGCTTGTAGCCATATGAAAATAACAAACGTGAACTTGCCGTTTAGGGCGTCATGAAATATTATTATGTCTTAGTAAATAAATAAGAATTCATAGAATAGAGAAAATTGAACTCCTATACATATAAAGAGCTTAGAGTCCTCGTATTTAAACTACGTCTGATGGGCATAGGAAAAAGGACAGCCAGCGAACCTGACTGAGTCTGAAGGACTTAGAAACATAATTATAACCACTGTTCGAAGACACATCAAAACAATCTCTCCATCATTATAAACTATGTCTGAAGGGCATATCAATCAGAAGAATAACTACTGACAAAATACTTGATGAATTAGAGTAGACCTCTTCTGTGACGCGACGGAGAAACAGACGCCGGAGACATCATGCCCGTCAGTATTTGTTGGCACTGGAGCAGAAGTTCTTTCTTCGACGATTAGTTACAATGCAATGGCATAATATGGGCCGCCGTTCGGCTGTTGCCCGACTCAGGATGTCCACCTTGACAGAAACGCCAAGCTAGGTCACCTGCGAAATGGAGGATCTTGTTCGAGAATAGAATCACTTTCGTGGCTACTGACCTCTTGAATGAATTTAATACCTTGTAACAGTTGTTAAATTAATAAAATTGTGAGGTGAAATTGGTGATAATGAATGATGGCGCTGGGTCTCGGGATTTGGGGGGGATGTTCTTGACTGGGATGTGGGAAGGTGTGTATAAGGTATGATGATGAGATGTTGACATTTCATGAGTCAATTTCCAGGAAGAGGATCGAAAGGTTAAACTTGACTGTAGGGATTAGGTTTGACGCGGATGGATACATATACATTCCCCATCAGGGGCCGACCACGGCGCCAGGATTATCCTCTGGCTCGTAGAGAACCTAGTCGGTTGTCCCTGTGGAGTCCAGCGGTGGCAAAGGTAATAAGAGTTGCTTGTTGGGTATGATTTTCTTTTCTTGGGATTAGGAGTGAGGTGGATACATTTCCATTCACCATCTGGGGCCGCCCCCGGCGCCAGGACTATCCTCTGGCTAGTAGACAACCTAGACGGTTATCTCAGTGGCGTCCGGCCGTGACTAAGGTTGTAGTGGCATGAAATGAGCGACTTGTGAAGTTCGGGTCTGTGGTTGAAAGAAGGATGGGTTATGGTGAGTGGTGGGTTGTCGTCGATCCCGTTGGTCTGGCGTAGTCGATTGTCGATTTGGTTAATTTCTAATCTACTAGGAGTATTTATTTTTATAACTATATATTATTTTTTTTCTTCTAGATCTAGGACTAGGGATTTTTTTTAGATTATAATAGACACTTAGTTAGTAATAATAGTGCTCTACTACGCCAGCCGTGGTCTCTTGTAGCGTCTGTGCTCAGCAGGGTCGTAACGTCCTAGTTCCTGTACTATGTCGTTTGCGTGTGTGTCTGCCTGTTCGAATAGTTTTTTGTTCTTTTCCCTGTATATGTCTTCCAGCTGTCTGCACTTAGTAATTTCATATAGGTGTGTTGTTCTAGTTCGCCAGGGTGCTCCAGTGATGGTTCCGAGTATCTTTTTTGTGGGATTTGTAGTTTACCTTTGAGGTGTTTGGCTCCGTAGCTCCATACTGCACAGTTGTACAATATTACCGGTAGTTTTGGTGTGGATGCTTAGTTCCCTTCCTTTGAATAGAGCGTACAATTGTACATATCTCCCAGTAGCTTTTTGGTTCGTATCGTCTATATTACTTTTACAGGTTAGTTTCGAGTCTATTGTAGTGTCTAAATATTTTGTATCTTTTTTAACAGGTATTTCAGTGTCGAATAAAGTGATTGGCGCTGGTAGTTGTTTGTATCCTCGGCTAATAATCAGAGCTGATGATTTTGTAGGATTAACTTTGATCCTCCAAGTCGTGAACCAAATTTGTTGTTCTACTAAATACCTCTGCATTTTTAAACTGGCAAAATGTATGTTTTTATAGATGGTGTAGGCCATGGTGTCGTCAGCAAAGAGTCGTACTTTTACATGCTGATGGGTCGGATGTCTTAAGTATATATGCTATAAAGGTGTGGTGCTAGTGCAGATCCCTGGGACACCCCAGCCTTTATGTCTTGTACTGATGATTTTGCTCCATCCATGACTACCTGAAACTTCCTTCGAGCAAGGTAGCTGGCGATGATGGGGATGATCCATTGTGGGTAGTTATATTTAATTAGTTTTTGATTTAGGCCTATGTGCCAGACTCTGTCGAATGCTTTTTCAACGTCAAGAAATATTGCTACAGTATGTGTTTTTTTCTTCAAATGCTTTTGTAGCGTCCTCAATTAAATTTTGAATGGGGTGGATGGAAGAGTGATTTTTCCTGAAACCAAACTGCATTTTGGGGATGATCTCGTTTTCTTCACTAAATTTGTTTATTCTTTTTATTACTAATTTTTCAAATAGTTTACTCAAAGTGGGGAGGAGACTAATCGGCCTTCTGTTCTGAGGGAACATTGGGTCCTCTCCTGGTTTAGGAAGCGTTATTACTCTCGCCAGTTTCCATACGTCTGGGAAGTGACATAGCGTGAGTAGAGCATTGTATATTGTCAGTAACGTGAGTAGTGCTCTCGGTGGTAATTCTTGTAATGTTTCGTTTGATAGTCTGTCGTGGCCTGGCGATTTATTTTTTGGGAGGAGTTTTACTGTGTAGTTTAATTCTTCGAGTGTTATTGGGTCCACCCGTGACACTATTGGTCTAAATAGGTATTCCCGTACTGAT
>CABEEJ010007932.1:5568-16457 GCA_901482245.1 Timema douglasi | reverse complement strand
CGTCAGTGATGTATGTGTTCCAGTTGTTGTATTTAATATATTAAACTGCACGTCTTACTTGTGCCGTGAGTCTATTTTAGGCTGCTCTGTGTTGTGGCGTTCTATGTGTTTGCCAGTCCCTCCTTGCCTCTCTTTTCTGAGCGAGCAGAAAGTCAAGGTCTGGGTGTTGGCATCGCAAGTCGTGTTTTTCCTGTTCTATTACGGTGTTAGTTCTGTATGCTTCTTTTACTGTGCTTGTAAAGAGCTGGAGGGTAGGGTCTGCTTCTTCAGTGGTCGTGATGTTTATGTTGACGGGTATTGTTTCGTTTAGTGTCCCTTTGAACCCTTCCCAGTTAGTTGTAGTTTTTAGTTTTTTGATATATTTTATCTGGATTTCTGTATTTGTTGTGATCTCGCACAATATAGGGTTGTGGTCTGAGTCAAGTTCTTTAAGAACAGAGAGCTCTTCCTGGGACACCCCTATATTGCTCAAGACCACATCTATTATGTCTGGCCTTTGTAGTGGGTTTGAGGGGTAAAATGTCAGTTCGCCAGGCCCGACTACCGTGTATCCCTTAGTGTCTGCATGATCGTTTATTGTGCGTCCGTTCTTATTGGTCAGTCAGCTATTCCAGCTCTGGTGTTTGCTGTTCATGTCCCCTGCTAAGAATATTTTGTTGAAGTTCGTAAGTTCGTCTAGGTCGCTCTGTAGTAGTGTCTTAGTCGGTGGTTTATATATGGCCGTGAACAGGATACCTCCACTCTTTGTATTTACTTTTACTGCTGTTGATTCTATGTTCTGTGAGGTTTGAAAATGATGTTGGTAGTGAGGAATATTGTCTTTGAGGAAAATTGCTGTTCCCCCGCCACTTCCACTGGGTATATCTGTTCTGTATAGTTGGTAGCCAAAAAGGTTAAGTCGCTTATTTTGATTTAGATGAGTTTCGTTGATTATTCCTATATCAATTCCGTATGTTTTAAAAAATTGTTCTAATTCATGGGCCTGCGTCAGTATCCCGTTAGCGTTCCATATAAAAACGCGTAGAATGTCCTTGGTCCGTCGTCTTGTCTTGTTTAGTCATTCTGGGTTACAAAGTATTCAGTCACTCCCTCTATCATGATGAACATTTTCTCTGTTGCGTCTGTTGCTTGTCTGAGTCTGTTGAGGTAGGGTTTGAAATGTGTGATGATTTTCGTTATGTTTAGTTCTTTGAGGAACATAATGAGGTCTTTAATGTCAGAACCGGTTGAACCGGTTTCTTGTTGTGAGGGGCCGTGTGTCTGTTTTGTCTGTAGTGCCTGGGCATAGGATCTGTGGGTCTTGGCCACCTCAGGTATTGGGGGGTTTGAAGCGGGTCTCTGCAGCATTGGTGGGTAGCTCTGTGAGTTGGAGGGTGGGGGCATGGTCTGGGTCGTGGGTCTATTATGTGTATTCATCTTGGGTATTTGTGCCGTCTTATTTTTTTCTAGCAAGTTTAGGTACACCGGGCACTTACTGTAGTTTGCTGCGTGGCTTCCCATACAGTTGACGCACCGGGCAGGAGGGGTGGAGTCTTTTTTGGGGCAGTATTTGGTGATGTGCTGTTTTAAGCACTTGACGCACTGGGGATTGTTCTGGCAGTTGTTTCTAGTGTGGCCGTATCTTTGGCACTTGTGGCATTGTAAGACTGGGTTGAGTGGTGGAATGTAGGGTTCGATTTTGACTCTGGTGTGATTGATTGATTTAGCCTGGAAGATGGTGTGGGTGTCTGTGCTCTTTGCTAGAGTCACTTGGAAGGTGGGGAGAAGTGTTACTGTCTGAGTCATGTTGTCCACAGTCGACTTCCTGGAGAATTGCCTCACGTCAGTCACTGGGAATCCCATGTCTTTAAGTTCTGTTTCTAGGTCACCGGTAGCTATGATTGGCGGGAGTCCCTTGACTACAACTTTGACCGGTTTGTCCCTCGGTGCGTGTACGTGTGATATTCCTGTTTAAGGTCCTTCAGTAAATGTTGTATTAGGTCGTAGTCCTGCTTGTTGGTGGTGTGGATCTTTAGTCCGTTTTATGATATCCTAATGTCCCCTCCTATCTCTTTTGCTACCTTGGTTATCTGATTGTAATTTTGGGTACCTAGCGTAACTATTGGGGGTTATCGTGTCTTGGATATTGCTTGTCGCTGGTCGTCAGTGTTCTGTTGGTCTGGTGTGGTGGTAATGTTGTCGGCCCTTTTCAGAGCGTCGAACTTGTTAATCACTGAAGTTGTCGTCTTTTTTTTTCTGGGGTTGCTTGTGCGGTCTGAATTTCCTCTTTCGTCCTAATTTGTCAGCCATCGTGAAAGGTCCCTGTCCGTCAGTGTCAGCTTCCATGTCTGAATTGTCTGTAGAGGTGTAGTCCATGTTCGTGTCATTTGTTCTGGTGTGGTCGGGGGCGGCCATTTCGCCCAGCCCTAAGAAGGACAGGCTAATTGGCAGTGTGGAAGGGCTAAGATACCCTCCTCTGTGCAGTGGTTGTGGACTTCGTATGTTGTTGTGATGTCCCGGAGACAGACTCTGACTGCGAGGTATTGCTTCGCAGCCGGTCCCACTTTACACCTTGCTGTAGCCTGTTGACACCGTTAGGTTTCCCACTACAGCAAATAGTACCGGCACGACTGTCCCGAGTTTAGTAAAGTGTAAAGTGCAGGGTAACCCCGAAGGGTGTAAGACAGACGTTAAACGTTCTCAACCTCGCGTTGAAAAACGCAAGGAGAGCCGGCAAACGACCTGTCTATCTAACGATTTGCTCGGGAGTGTGGCATAATATGGGTCTCGAACTTGTTCATTTTATACCTTGGATCTACGACGGAAAATAACCAGACGATAGGATCAAGGAGGGCTAAAGAGGGGATAGAGGAGAAAGAGTTTCAAGGAATCTCCACATGGACAGTGGCGCTCTTTCGAAGGATGGTTGAGTTGAGGGAGAACATCTTTCTTTTATACCACGTGTGTCTGACGATGAAGACTGAGAAATGTCGGCGCTGCTGGAAAGGCCAGCCATGGCGTGGAGATCGCATCCGCTAACATCCAGTTCATGTGGGTTAATATCTGCCTCATAATAAAGGAATAAATTAGTTTTAATTTTCTTCTTTTAATCCCTTTACTTTATTTTTCCATTGATACAATTGTAGATGTCTTTTATATAGGAGACATGCTACAACTAAAATAAATTAGCAAAATATATATGATATGGCTGAGTTCAAAATGATTAAAAACAACGAAATTAAAGTACGTTTCAAAACAACTTTTCCCTGTATTCGATACTAGCTAAAAAAAATACAAACTAGTTTCGCAATGTCAAGTTTATCGAGTTATCAGAGTTTATCAATGTTTTCAAAATATCTTCAGCGTTAGGGAATAAACTTTGTGTTTCTTCTTGCGAACCTTGAAATTCTGTGAACGTGCTGGAGATGCTAGAAAACTGAATGATTTTGCTACACATTGTCAGCTCTGTTTTCAGCTCTTTTGTTCAAAACTTTCATAATGGGTTTAGTAAATTTATTTGACTTCTAGAGTTATATTTCCTCCAATATGCAGTACTCTTGAAAATCTGGTTGGTCGAACCTGTAATCAATTTCTCCACAGATTGTGTCCAAGGTTTCATTGTATACCAACTTCATATTATCTCTGGGACCTGCTTATGTGTAACCTTCTGTTCGTGTTTAATTGTGTTTGAGTCTTCTAGGAGCACGACGAACACTGGGTAAAGAAGGTGGTTCAAGATCAAACACTTCCACTTTCTTCAGCATCTGTGACCACAAATTTTCAAACTCTTGTTCATTCCTTTTTGTCTTGAGATCTTCAAGTACAGTACTTACTGCTTCTTTCGCTCCAGTAAGTGTAAGTGATGATATTGGCAGTATCAGACTTACCTTTTCTGTTGGATCAAAAATATCGAGGCAAAAAAGAAGTGAAAAATATACAAACCCTTTTAAAAAAGAATCATGTAACCCACGGGCTTTGGTAGCACAGTCATCCTTAGACATTCCCAACTCCTCAAGACATGAAAGAACAAATGGATAATTATTCAAAATTGTGTGAATAACAATGCATCTCACAGACCACCTGGTTGAGCAAAAAGAGCGTGGGCCACTATAGATAGTGCTTCTTTCAGAGGCCTTTATGTCTTCAAAAAATGCCATTCTTTTGGGTGAATCCCTTATCATTACATCAATTTCGTTCGTCAAAGATAGAGCGTCTCGTATTAGAGGGATGTATTGTGTCGTATACTGAAGAGCTAGGTCGATGCTATGGCTTCCACAGTGAACAAAGAGTACAAGAGGCTATTTCTCTTTCATTAGTGCTTGAACATCCTTGCAGGCAGATCTCATTCTAGAGCCACCATCGTAGCATTGCTCTCTGAGGTTTTCTGTGGAGAGTCCACAGCCTAATAGCACATCGAGAATGAAGTCTGGTACACTTTTACCAGTTTTACTGGCACATCATATAAACCAAGGAACAAATCTTCGTGTTTATATTTATTCAGTATTCTGACACATGTTGATACCTTTTCGTGTCCACTTGTATCAGTCGTACCATCAACAATCAAGTTGAAAATTTTGCTTTCATGCACTTCTTCTATGATTTAACGCAGAGTTGTGTGAGTCATGTATTAATGAATCTCATTTTGAATTGTATCAGAGCAATAATTCTTATTTTTTGTAACAGATTTTTTTTTAGTTCGGGAATATCGTTCTTCCTCACTTAATTTAGTTGAAAAAAATGCCCACTCTCTGTTATGTGTCCACGAAAAGCTAATCCTTGGCTAGCAAGATAATTTATTTATACCAATCTGGCTTTCAAAGCTACTCTAGCATTTTCTTGCTGTTTTTTTGGCTGATGACAGTTGAGCATTGACTGGTACTAATTTTAACCCTCCAAATTGTGTTATAGCTTCGTTATGAATAGGGCTATTCATATGAGCGGTGAACTTTTCTACAGCTTTATTCCATTTCACAATTCTCCTTCAATTTACGAAATCCAAAACTAATGCCACTTTTTTGAATATATTTGTAATTAAGTTCAAATTCATGGCTTTGCAGAAAGGATAACAAAACAACTCCATTGCATGCATTGTCTTAATGAAGCCATGGGGATCGGGTAAACCACTTTGTTTTAAATTGAAATTTCTTTCACACCACATCAAGACTTGTGATGGGTAGGTGGCATGAACCCTCTCAAATCCGAACAAATTTACGAGTACCTGCACTGGATGATTTAGGCTGTATCCCTTCAGTTGCACTTGTATCCATATTGTTGGAGGAGCTTTCATGCAGATTGAAACTCTCAGCATTTATTTTGGGACCAGGAGAGGAAATAAAATAAGGGGTTGACCTGATTCACTCATGTGAATGAGCCCGAGGCTTAGTAGAATCTCCCTGCTTATATGTTAATCATGCAAAACAAATAATATATATTTATTGTAATTTTAATAATATCTATCATTATATTTACAACCAAGCCTTAGGTGGGCCAGTGTATTTAACCGGTTCAATGGCACACTGCATAATAATTGTATTGATTAAGTAGTAGTTTCTTGAAATAGTAAAAGTATAGCGTCTGAATAAATAGTACGAATAATACATTTGGCAAACCAAAACCCAATAGTATTATCGTAAATTATACACAGTTGGTCATTCTGACAGTAATTTTTAACAAAAAAATAATAATTACCATTAAAATATTAATCAACGAAACAGATAACAAAATAATGTCGTTAATTTTTAACATTATAGAAGAAATAAGTAATAATATGTAGACTAACTTATAAAACCGTTCAAATGATTTGTGATTTTTATAATGAGAGAGATTTCTCTGGTAATCCAAATCCATACTCGTACGAGGCTCTAGCAGTAATACATACCCCACGCCCTACCTTTTTCTTCAGATATATTCGATTGCAATTGTTCTCAGGGACAAACAAAATATTTTAAACTGGGAGGGAAGGGGGCTTTTTACATAATAATTTTCATAATTGCAGCATTATATATTTCAATTACTGTAATATTTGGAAATTTGATTTGAAGTAATGGGATAATAAAGATAGATGATCAGCGACAATCCCTAAAAAGTGGGGTTCCAAGGATTTCTCCCCCGGGAATTTTTTTTTATTTCAAAGCATGCAGATGGTAATATCTGAGATAATTTGTACCAAAAGTGGATCCTCGGCCTACCCTCTGTCACTGTGTACGCCACTGGTTAACAGGTCTTTGTTTACACATTCTTCTTCACAGGACCATAAAAATAATATACCATAAAATACAGTATTATTAAATTAGATAATACAAAAACATATATTATGATCATTATAAGCAAATACATTGTATTTGTATTATTTAAAATAATTTGATTATAATATTACTTAATCTGACAGTATCAAAATAATACACACTGGTTGTTCAACTTTCAAACGAGAAATGTCGATAAATAACACAGCGCCACTATACTAATAACATTAAAAAGATATTCAAATAATTCACTTTAATCATGTAACGTACCGAAACAAATTATTACTAATAATATTATAATTTGGTATGGAATTAACATAAGATTAACAACTAGCTTCTAAGACAACTTGTACAAGTCAATTGTGAAATATGACAGTTTAAAATGTATCTAAGTACATTTTTTAATTAAACTTCAAGAAACGTTAAATAAAGCTGTTCCTCTTGAAAGCAAAAATCAGTGCAATTAAAATAACAATAGCAATGTAGTAAAATGTTATCAAAGTTAACATAATTTTTCTTTTCTAATGTACCCGTCCCATGAAAATTGTACTGTAGCTAGCTATGAATCATTTGTTCCTAGACTAGTTTTTCATTTCAACAAAATAGATCCAAATCTTTGAAACCACAAGAAATCAAAATAAATGTGTCTTTTATTTTTAGGGCATCTTCTGAATGTAAAAAATTTATTGAATTTGCCCATGGTTAGGGCCAAGTATATATCCTAACCTTAACAAACGATGTACTTCTTTGAAAGATAAATTCTGACTGTCAATTGTTTTAAAATTATGTTCCTTGAGTTGAGTCAACAAAGAGAAAACTTAATAATTAAGAGTGTTTCATCCAAACGAGAATTGGTGTGTGAAGGCACTAGGGTGTGACATGTAGTCTCCACCACCTTCATCAACTGTTTCACACAGGATGAAGAGCTATTGTGTGCCAGAGGGGAACAGGGAAGAGACGACCAATAGATTGTAGATTAGTGTGTCAAGTTCTGAATCCCTGACTAATTGTCCCTTCAATCCAACGGTTCACCAAGCGTCTCCTTTTACTTTTCGTGAAGGGGCTTTTTTTTCAAGGGAGAGGAATCTCCCAGAGGACCGATACCACCCTTTCCACCACTTTTCACTCCCGAGCCATTCTTCACGTCTCATTTGCACGATTCCCTCATCGGTTCAGAAATGCAAAGTGTTTTCTACCACCCTCTCGTGCGTCCCCTCTTTTACTCCCCTTCACACCAAATCCCCTGTTTCTCCCACCCTCTCTAGATCCCCACCCTGTCTCTCCACACTATGTTACCCTTCACTCTCCAGGGGACTTCCCTTTTCCACCCCCAAATGGAATCGAATTCCTTCTGGGCTCGAGAATCTCCAGTAGAAACAGATCTTCTTTCTAATTTTTTTTCTCTACTCTTTTTTTTTTACGGATCTATGGAAAGGGAATGCAAAAGAACGTAGAAGTTTCTAGTGGAATAAGTAAAATGAGTGTATATGTAAAGATGGTAAAGTAATCTGAATGTTTACACATGGAATGATCGATACAACAATTTTAACTTTTTAAAAAAACATAAGTTAAAAGAAAAGTTATAAGGATGATAATTAATGAACTCATATTTTAGCTATTTGTATTAATCAACTTTGGCTATGTATTATCTTAGTTGTTTTTCATAAAACGTTTTATTGAATGTAAATTAAGAAATACTTTTACAAGTAATATAAATTAAATGATTTCCTATTATTTTGAAAAATATATTTATTTATTTTGATCTTAGTTAGATCAGAGTAGTAATTTATTTTGAACTTTAGTTGCTTTTGAATTTTTTCACTATACACTTATATCGGGCCTATCGAGCGCATATAATCTGTGTGATGAGAAGGGATTTTTTTTTGTGGAAGCTATAATTTTTTCGGGAAAGTAGTGGAGATCACAGTAGCTTCCTCTTCTGTGTTCCTCAGTTCTGAACGAATAATCCTTGAGAAAAGTTGCACCTGACCATGTAAGTTTTTGCAAATTTCAATTTTTTCAAATTTATTTCCTTAAGACTGTTGTAAAATATGTATTATTACTAGGGGACGGATTTACAGGCACTAAAAATTTAAAAAAGGGCAAACAAATAGACACTAAAATTCACAAACATAGGCATTATAAAGGAAAAAAGGCAATAAATGGGCACCAACAAAATAGGCACATAAGGAGTCATAGTAAAGCAAAAAAAGGCACAACAATACCCAAAGTGTGTATTAATCATTCCTTAAATCAAGCATACACTTTCCATAAACACAAATTAATTAATATTGGAGTCAATTACTCAAGATTTCTCAAGATTTCTCAAGATATTCAGGTGTAAATTTTGTTCTATGGTTTGACAAAATGTTTTTGTACTGTGAGATACTTCTCTCGACTTCACATTGAGTCATTGGGAAAAACTTCAGACAAGCTAGCTCAGCTGAGCTAAGCTTGACTTCTGGGAGTGATATCGTTTGTCCTTCTAAGATGTCCGCAATACTTGGCATCACTTTCCACCAAGGGTTTCGCTGCAAAATGCTGTTAAATTTGGCGACGATGGCTTTGCCAACTGAGCCAGAAGCCTGATTCAGGTTTTCTTACATTCCTCGCATTAAATTCACAGCTTTCACCATAGGCAAATAACCTCGCCTCTAAAGCTGTGATTGCTCCATGTAGATTTCAAAAATTGCTTTTTACTTATGCCAGATCCGCACTGACATTTGAGAAGGACATGGCAGCATTTGCTTCTGTAATGGTGACATTTTGTTCCTCGTCAAATGTTTAGACTACCTACAAGCAAAATGGTCGATCTATCAAAACTCAACATTGTTTCAATATACGGTATTGTGTTCTACAAGTATAACCATTAAATTTAAAATATGTTTCAATAACGTGGATGGTCAGGTGGAATCAATAAAACTAGTGGTAAGCGCTCACTGCAATTTTAATTTGTGGACGCACCTATATAGTGTATTGTATACTACCTTTTGAATGTCACCCAGGTGATCTGCGTAGTACAACGCTGCATGAAGCCATGTATCCCAACGCGTTAACAATGGCTGTGGTGGCAAGGGTATGTTGGGCAGGGGGGCCTTAAATAGAAGATTCGTGATGGAGCCTTCAAAAACACTTTCTTGACTGTGGAAATAATAGTTTTAACATTTGGAAAACGTGATATAATATCTTATGCAACCCTATACAAAGCATGTACCAGACAAGTCACATGAATTAACTTGGTATAGAATACTTTTAAGTTTGAAGCTGCTTTAAACATGTAGGCCACACTATCTGTCAGCAAAACACTGAAAACCTTTCATGGTTGTTTTCTGATGGCCACAAGACACCTGATATTAACTTATTTAAAATTCTCATTTTTACAGGACTAACACTGTAGATAATTTAATTAACGCCGTATTTCTTGTGCAATTAAATTATATACTTACGCAAAGCATCGAAAACAACTTTGGCAATTGTCAAGCTGTTGGTTGCCTCAAACATCTTTGAAAGAAACAAGTGAGGTTTTCCACGACCTGTAGAGTCTAGTTTTCCAACCACAGCATTTGCAATATATCTGTCACAGCGGAAAGTGGTTTCATCAACAGTAGCCCAAAAGTATGACTCTCCAATATCTTCTTGGAGCTTCTCAATTGTCTTAAACGAAATAAAAAGAAAGTCTAATGTAAATAGTTTAAATCAATTCAATCCAGCTAATATTTTTTTAAACGTCAGAAAGAAGAACTGATATTGTAAAAACTTACATATAAATAGATTGAATGCAAGTAGTGTTCCCTCAGAGTTGATTCATCTGGTATCTTCATGTTGGTATACTTGTTGATAAAACCATTAAAATCTGGATTCTCCAGCTTCTTTCAAGGAATATTTGCAGTTACAATTGCAGAGTATAAGTCACAGAAAATTTCTCTTCGGGTTTATTAGCATCGTTAACTTTAGGAAAAAATAGTTGCGATCCTTTGGAATTCTTCATATGTATTGCAGTATTTTTGTGTTGTTCTAGGTGATACTTCTCGCATTTTACCTAAATATTAAAAATGGAAACTTTAATCCAATAATAATATATGTGAATTTGATAAATTAACAAAGCATAACCTAACAAGATAACTAAATTACAATTTTTTTTAGGGTAAGATTATTATGTAACGTTTTGGTAAATATTTCCACTTTGTCATTAAAATCCTTCAATAAGAAATTAAACTTAGTTTGAACGATAGCAAATAATCTTCGTTTACTTTTAAACTGTATACAAAATATTTAATAAAAACCTTGACTTTAAAAATTAATAATTTCATTTCTCCCTTTGAAAAGGCAACTTACCTCTTTGGAACAAGCATGACAAAAAATGATTTTGCCATCTATTCTGACATTCCTATCACCACCCATTCACTGTTTGAATAATACACTTTTAGACGATTTCTCTTTAGGCATTTTCTACTAGTTTAATAATTTACACTGAGTTCAATACAAAGAAATATTAATGAACAGATATACACATCTAACATCCTTATATACACAGCCATTGAATGAAGTGAAACTGCTATGCGCTAGAAGAAAATCTTCGTCACCAGTCTGAACGTATCAGACTGCTGGACACATGGGTTTTCCCTTCCTATCATGAGTATCCACGTGGAGTAACCTAAGTAGTGAAGA
>CABEEJ010007931.1:0-27005 GCA_901482245.1 Timema douglasi | reverse complement strand
TATAATCGGTTGGTTCAGAAAGAGGACGTTATCTACCCCTGGCTATCAAAGCAACCCGCCCACAGGCCGACACTAATGGCAGGAATTAGTAACACAGGATAGAGTTTATATTACATGCGACCAATCAGCGCGGAGGAGGAAATGTTATCTTACCTGCAACCAATCAGCGCGGAGGAGGAAATGTTATATTACATGCGACCAATCAGCGCGGAGAAGGAAATGGGTGAAGAGTTAGGAAACAATTTCCCTCAACACACCCTGTAAGGATTAGAACACCGGCCTCTCAGTTACCAGTCGACCGACTGAACGAGCTTGCCTTTTAGTTCGCGCGCCTCCCGATCTAGTTAACAAGATTATTATTACTGTCTCGTCTAGTTCCCCTGAGAAAGTGAGGTCAGGGTTCGAACCGTGGGTTGATGTATTTAATTGGCTCGCCATACATATGTTCTCCCTCTACTACCGCCAAGCACATGTGTGTGGATCCTACCAAGGAGAAATTCACGTGCCTATTATTGTGTATCATTGAGAACATAGTTCTGCTCTGTGACTAGTAGGCCCACAGCGCTCCTAGCGGTAGTGTTTGAGACCTCTTTTCTCATAACAATCTGATATTTGGCGCCTGCAGTTTTCTTTTGAATTTTAGTTCGACTAAATATATTGTTATTATTGTTATTATGAAAATAAAGGGTATTAGGACATGTAAATGATTTATCTTTGTAGGGCAGTGGTATAAAACATGTTGGAAGACATGCAGACATGTTACTAGGGCCTGATAAGGAAATGTGTTAGAAGTCTTACTACCCGTTCATGTTACAAGCATGATAATTATTCCAATGGCGTGGATATGAAGAAGGAAGTATTTTAGAGGTAATCGACCCGAATTTGTGTGGGAGGAAATTAGGAAACCATTGATCGAGATTCAAACCCTGATCTTCTCGTCTTTAGTAGGCCAGTCCAACACCGGAGTGACGCCTTGTTTAATGCAACGAGCCTAGCATTGGACCACCCAGAATCATGCTATGTTTAATGCAACGCACCTAGCATTGGACCACCCAGAATCATGCTCTAGTCATGCTATGTTTAATGCAACGAGCCTAGCATTGGACCACCCAGAATCATGGTATAGTCATGCTATGTTTAATGCAACGCACCTAGCATTGGACCACCCAGAATCATGGTCTAGTCATGCTATGTTTAATGCAACGAACGTAGCATTGGGCCACCTATAATCATGCTATGTTTAATGCAACGAACCTAGCATTGGACCACCCAGAATCATGCTATAGTCATGCTATGTTTAATGCAACGAACCCAGCATCGGACCAGCCAAGATAAATAATTGAAGGTTTTCAATCGAGCGCTTAGCGGTAATTAATTCCTCCAACACACAAATGAGGAACATTGGTACGTTCAATTGAAATGTCTTGAATTAGCAAATACCTCTTCCGTTGCAACTTCCCATTAAACGGAAGTAGTTTTAGTTTGAACTTTCGTAATTAAATAAAGCGAATTAAATAAAGTCTCTTCAGAACTCACTCCTGATGCACAGTCACTGGAATATTCTACCGGTACAATAAATACCGCGCTACATTTCTAACATTCTGTGCGGGAACGGTTCGTTCTTTGTTTGATTAAAATTGTTGGCTTGGAAAGACGTCTTACTTTTCAATACTCTTCCGGGCTGTTCGATCTTATTTCACTTTTGGAGACACAAGAAAGGCATAATTTAGTTTACAAGGGCCGAAAACCGTATCTCAGTCGATATAACCTCTATATGTAAGCTACAGTAGCCCCATGGATTCTTTGGTGCTGACTGACAGCTTTAAAAAGTTACCAGACCAAAATACGTATCCTTACACCAAACCAGATGATCTGCAAAAACATGTGTTTAGCAGTTGTCTCTTGACAGTCAACATTTAGGTATATACCTAAATGTTGACTGTCAGAAGTCAGCTGTGAGCTGTCAGTCAGCACCAAAGCAGTCATGGGGCTACTGTAAGTGTAGATACTGGGTTCGATCTATGGTATGGCCAAGAAATGTATCATTGGTGAAATTAGGGCCTCCTCTCTCACAGTTATGAGTTATAGCCCACCTTTCCCCGTCTATAGACATACCTGGGTGCTCGATACAACACTAACTACTATAGTTCTCATTGCTAGTATCAGGTCTAGTCTCGAACCATGCACTGTGGGATCTAGAGCCTAGTTGAGACCTGCTCAGGTGTGTCAATACTTTCCTCCCCTCACAATGAACGATGTTCCAGGACAGGTAGGACAGGTAGGACAGGTAGGACAGGTGACTAGTAGTCAGTCAGGTCTGACCGTAACGATACAAATAGTGTTCACGGCAACTTGTGCTGGGTTCGAGTATGGGCTTTAGTGAGTAGCTACATCTGATGGTGAGTTACTCACCTTTTAAATAGAGCAACCATCTGATGGTGAGTTACTCACCTTTTAAATAGAGCTATCATCTGATAGTGAGTTACTCACCTTTTAAATAGAGCAACCATCTGATGGTGTGCTACTCACCTTTAAAATAGAGCTATCATCTGATAGTGTGCTACTCACCTTTTAAATAGAGCAACCATCTGATGGTGTGCTACTCACCTTTTAAATAGAGCAACCATCTGATGGTGTGCTACTCACCTTTAAAATAGAGCTATCATCTGATAGTGTGCTACTCGCCTTTTAAATAGAGCAACCATCTGATGGTGTGCTACTCACCTTTAAAATAGAGCTATCATCTGATAGTGTGCTACTCACCTTTTAAATAGAGCTATCATCTGATAGTGTGCTACTCACCTTTTAATTAGAACAACCATCTGATAGCTCGTGATCTTAATTTATCTCTCATATGAAGCAGACGATTCACACACGTCCATCACAGACTCTGCCTTCAGATATGAGTGAAGAATGACCCTGGGCCCGGGATAGTTACTGGATAGCTCAGTGGTTAGGGCATTGGCGTACTAAGCCTAAGGTCCCAGATTCAATTCCCGTGTCCAGGTTTCATTTTTCAACTCAAAGAATATGATATTTAGATGCGACTATAACTTTAACTACCAAATATTATAGCTGTGCTCTTTAATACATTAAAATCTTACTACTAGCTATTCAGCTATCAGTAGACCTGTACTTACACTAATAAGGTCCATATGGAGGAGTCAGGTAGTATTGAGAATAAATGTAACCTCATTTGAATTGGAGAGAGTGGAAAGCCATTTAGAAGAATACATCTCAGTAAGCCTGGCCGGGATTCGAGCCCGGAACTCCTTGTCACCGTCAGGTCAAACAAGACGAGACTGACGCACTCGTCACCATCAGCTCAAACAAGACGAGACTGACGCCTCTCGTCAGCGTCAGGTCAAACAAGACGATACTGACGCACTCGCCACCGTCAGGTCGAACAAGACGATACTGACGCACTCGCCACCGTCAGGTCGAACAAGACGATACTGACGCACTCGTCACCGTCAGGTCGAACAAGACGAGACTGACGCACTCGTCACCGTCAGGTCGAACAAGACGAGACTGACGCACTGTCAGCTTGCCTACCCACACGGGGTAACTTATCTCGAAGCAGCCAATCACCACCGCCTGTGCGGGTTAGTTTCGTTTCTCAGAAGGTAGCGTTCGGATCAGCAGTGATATATCAGTGGGTGAGGGATCCCCACGGCGGAGAATGTGGGTGTCTGGTTCTCCCACGCCCGAGTCAACTCGTAAATCACACGTCAACACATAACGAGGTGAGACGGAGGAACACGGTAAGGGGATACCCCACATAAATATCTCCGCCTTCTGGCGGGGTTCCCATTCCGGGAGTAATGGGTTCCCACCATCCTAAACATTTCTCCGGGATTAGTTTAATAGCTACAGGACGATTCTAATGTTCAGTAAACCTGTTTGACATCGGATTGCCTCACGGGTAGCTCGCCTCTGCTCTCGCCTACACAGTTATGTTTAATCCCAACCACGGAGAGATTTAGAAGGCTCTAATTAACGTGCAGGGGACGCCAGTTAGATTTAAACAAGTTCCTTGGTTAAATTATTACTACAGTAGCCCCACGGCTTCTTTGGTGCTGACTGACAGCTCCTAGCTCACTTCTGACATTCAACATTTAGGTATATAACTAAATTTTGACCGTCAGAGGTGAAAACTGCTAAACACATGTTTTTGCAGATCATCTTGGTTCGGCGTAGGGATACATAATTTGGTCTGGTAACTTTTTAAAGCTGTCAGTCAGCACCAAAGAAGCCATGGGGCTACTGTAGTTTTTATTCTAGTTACAATTATTCCCTCCCGGAAAGCATCAAAAGCGCACAAGATGGAGAAACCTCATTTAAAAAGTGTACAAAGATAAAACACAGAGAGAAAACACCAGCGACAACTGGTCTGTGCCTGAAGCCTCCATTGTTTCATCAGCTGATAATGATAATATCTAGTTCTTATTAACCTTTGCAATTAAATCGTTTCTCCACACGGTTGCCAATTATTTCATTTCGGGTTCTATGTGAAATATACCGTGCCTTTCTTTGGATGGTTTGCCAGAACAGAATAGTCAGATTCGTCCCTAAAGTGTAACAGTTCATTAAACACATCGTCCTCGTAATTATATCACCTTAATGACAAGTCGTGCACTGCACAAAAACCAAATATTTGGTTTTAATTTATCTTTTCTTGTTTCAACTAATTCTGCTAGCACATCAATAGCAAGACATTCAACACTTTTATTTTGATTTTCATACGAGATATGAAGTCGGTTGGTTTTTCTGTCGCTTCTCGAAGCCACTCTTGAGTTCACGTGAGTTTGAGCACATTCGTGACATTTATTAAAATTAGTGAACGCACGACTGATAAACGAACTTTGATAACTTCCGTGGGGTTACACGAGGTCTGAATATCACACACAACTAACAATGTCCACCTTTAATGGTTGCGAATGAACTAGTCGGGGTCACATGAAGAAATGGCCACCTGCCTTCAGCTACGTCATGTTTCAATTTGCGACATTTACCAGGTGTTAGTTAACAAAGAACGTTTTGAGCAGTCCTTCAACTTGGAAAGTGTATTTATATCAACGTAAAAAAGGTGACCTGGCGGTCTAGGGGTAAGGTGTCAGACTTCTGTGCTGGCGGCCGGGGTTCAATCCTCGGTCCCGACACAGATCTATCTGATTACCAAACNGGTGACCTGGCGGTCTAGGGGTAAGGTGTCAGACTTCTGTGCTGGCGGCCGGGGTTCAATCCTCGGTCCCGGCACAGATTTATCTGATTACCAAACCCTTCCTTCACCTCTGACAAGACATCTTGTGAATGTGAGGAATGCCAGGCCTCCACCGTGGTTCGGATCCCACGTTAAACTGTAGGTCCTCCATTTCATCTCGCAATCACCCTACCATTACACATTAGCGTAAGTGCGTATAATCCGAACGGGTAGTAAGACGCGGTGCTAATAATAATAATAATAATAAAATTAGCCATGGAATCTTTGCAGCTTCGTATTCGTCTCCTGAAAGAGAAATTCCAGAGGCACTAAAGCTAAACGGGCCCGCTGTAGCCACATCAACTGTTGTTTTATATTAATTTAAAATCCCATGTTTAGAAGATACATCACTGCGTTGACTACTCTCAGGATTGTAGGCATCGTCATCATTTTTAACAGCTTATTAACAAACTTCCTAGTGTCCATTTTTAAGCGTGAGTTCAATTGCACTAACCGGTAGGTATACATTTCATTATGTATACAGTATCTCCATGGCTTCTTTGGTGCTGATTGACAGCTTTGAAAAGTTACCAGACCAAATTATGTATCCCTACGCCGAACCATATGAGCTGCGAAAATATGTGTTTAGCAGCTGTCACTTATGACGGTCAAAATTGAGGTATATACCTAAATGTTGACTGTCAAAAGTCATCTGTGAGCTGTCAATCAGCACCAAATAAGTCATGGGGCTACTGTAGTTTTAAGTTAATCGTTTCCAAAGGTAGCAGCCTAGTTCCAAATAATGAAAAAACCCTTACTTTATAACCAGTATTTTCCTGACAGAGAGAGTTAGCAGTTATGTCGTATTGCAGAATTGGTTAGTCACTATGAACATAAGGGCTATAAATGATAACATTTTCATCAACATTTTTTAAACAGTATTTTTTCTAAAAACTGAATTTTTACCAAATTTATAGAACCAATTGAACCGTAAAATATTATATTTAAAGTTTGACACTTGACAAAATGACTCCCACTTTTAAGGTTAAAAACTAAATAAAGCAATTTTTAGTCAAATTTCGTGTAGCCTAAAATTTTGCGAGCTCACCCCACCCCTCCCTGCGGGCACCCTTGACTGCACCTTTGGACAATTTACAAGATATAATTAGTGATTAGTGGATATAAAATCCTTTCAGGTCACGTGTTGTAACGGGGTCTAACCTACGTTTGTCTGCTTTTTATTGGTAATTGGAAAAAGTAATGAATGTACCGTACCTTTCTGGAATTTATTCATGAAGTGCGCACCACTAAATAAATAATCATGTGAAATAAATAGAGTTTTTATATAAACATTCCAATGGCGATCAAATCATACATTTATTAACTATAAATAAATACCGCTGTTTAAATACCTATTTCGTTTCAATTTGCTGCGGGCTACATCATGTCATTATTTCATAATTAATCTATATTTTCAATCTGGCTCATTATTAATTACCACTAATGGTACATTGCTAATATGTCGTGAAATGTATTGTTTTGAATGTCCAGACGAAAAAGAGGGTTGAGTTGGCCTTGCTACCTGAAAACCTTCTTCTGAGTAACAGGGGGGCCGGTGGGGTCCCCCGTTCTTTGTGCTGGTAGATATAAATAAATAAAGATGTTTTAATTTTCAGTCTCGTACATAAAGTGTTATAAAGGAGTAGAAGGGGAATCTACCCTCTCTGTCATACCATCCTACCCCTAACTCCGCTGTGTTACACTCAAGAAGAAACAGTTTAAGAGCCTCTCACGTTTTTTTGTACTGCTCCCTTGACGTCGACTGGCCCGGAAGTAAAACGGTCTAACTCACTAGATCCATTATTCACGCGCGTATTGTAAGAAACACGGGTCCCCAAAACCCCCTGACGATGATCCAATACTGGTCGCCCACAGTCTAGGACAATACAGATCGCAAGAGAATAAACAAAATCTGTCACGGAAGATGGATTGTTTCACCAAAATGCCGCCAAGAGCAGCACGAGTCGCTCGCCTGGCATGGGGAACTATTTAATCTTTTTATCTGCTTAAATGGTTTATTTTTAATCTTTAAATTTGAATATAATAATAATAATGACTATGGATTTTAAATGTTTTTTAAATTTTAATATTACTACTAACCTAGTTCTTTATACCAACTGGTCCGGGTGTTTTGTCGAGGAGCTTTGTATGAGACCATGATGGTCTTGTGATTTCCCAGGCATTCATTGAGTTGTTATAACACGAAGGAAACCTCAACTATCTAGTAGGCATTGAGGTTGTTAGGTTATGTTAGGTTAGGTTAGGGGAAGCTACAGCTATAAATAAATTTTGAGATGAGGTTAGAAATTAAAATTTAAAAGAGAGGTAGAAATGAAACTCCAGATATCCAAATGAATGTTATAATTTAAAAATTCTCAAAGTGGGTTGATTGGTTAAAAACTTACAAAGTTATTAGAAACAACCTCTTCTCAGTGTGGTTTAAAACTAAAATTCTGCATATAGGCACTCGAGATAACTATAAAAGTCCAAACATTTTAAGGTTTATAATAGGAGTCCAGGAAAAAAAGGGGAGTTTATAAAAAAAATAAGTAGGTAGAAAGTCTAAATTTTGCCTGCTGGTAGAAATACGGCTTAAGATAACCAAATAAGTCTTAAATTTGAGTTTTTGAAGTGGGAGCTATAGAAATGGAGCGGGGGAGGCTAAAATTTTCAAAATCAGTGGATAAACTACTTTTATGTGTGGTATAAAACTGGAACTCGCCAAGCTAGAGATAGGGACCACCCAAATTAACTATAAAGTCTGAACATTTTAAATTTCAAAATGAGACTACAGGAAATAGGAGGGGTGGGGGGGTAGGGGTGTACTAGTAGGAGGTAGAAAATTTAAATTTGTCAGGAATATAGAGAGATAGCTTCAAATAACCACAAACACATCTTAAATATTAATTATTTCTAAGGAGGCTGGTGGTATAGGGGGTCTCAAATTTTTAAAACTAAAAGACTAAACTACTTCTCCAAGTGTTAGATGATTGACATAAGTCAGGTTGGATTTAAAGACCAATGCAAAAAGTATCAAGGCCTGAATTATTACATTTAAAAATGAAGGCTTGGAAAATAGGGAAGGATGGCCCCTTAAAATATTTACAAAACTATTTAAATACAATTTTTGTAGATATAAAAGCTTGAAATGTCGCCATGCAATCTAATAATAAAACAGGTTTGATTCGATAGGCAGGGATACATTGTTCACGTTAATTTATTTAAAAAGTTTGTCGTCTAATGCTGCTATGCTCATGACAGATATTCAACAACTGTTGATATCACCACGTGAAGGAAATTTAACTCTATATTTCTACTGGAGCTATATTTATTCATTTTGGCCAAACAATATTTTGATAAAAAAAACTGCAAAATATTGATATTTTCTCGCGTTTCCTACATTCTTGAACAAATGGAATATCAAAATTGAAGCCCAGGAAACGGTAGCGCTTAAAATGTATCCAACCAAAAGAGAACATTCTTTACGATGTGGTCAGGTTGAAATTTGATAGCCACGGAAAATATAATATAAGATAACCAAATAAGTCTTAAAATTTCAAATTGGAATTGTGGAAGCTAAGGAGGGTGAGGGGGACAGAGGGGTTTGGAAATTAGAGTAAATTGCCATCTTTACGAAGAAAATATACTTTTATACATGAAAGAAAATTTAAATTTGCCAATATGATAAAAGGACCATCCCACATAACCATAAAATTTAGAAAGTTTGGAATCCGAAAATTTACCACTGGGAAATGGAAGGGGCTTCTACAATTTACTAAGCAATAAAAACTCGATGTTACAAATGCGGTTACACTTTATACTAATTAAACCTCTCTCATATCTAACACAATAGCGTAATAAGTATTACATAAGAGTTTAACTCGAACGAATATTAAGGCACAGTGCTAACAAAAATAACAAAATAGAAAATGTTATTGATGTTGACAAAAAAAAAATCTACTTTCTAAAAGGCTCTTTTTATAAAAATAGGATTGTAGTAAGACATTTGGAACATTAAATTTGTAAAGGCAGAATAAAAAAAGTCTAAAGGACTAAAAGTAAATCAACACACAAAATAAAGCCTATCTTAAAGTGGATGCATTAGATTTACAAATACATAACTATTATAGCATATTTAGGAGCGACATAACAATTAAAATAAACCAATTCAGGCGATATAACTTGGTGACCATGATTCTTTTTGGATAATAATAATAATTATTATTATTAGCACCGCGTCTTACTACCCGTTCGGGTTATACGCACTTACGCTATTGTGTAATGGTAGGGTGATTGTGAGATGAAATGGAGGACCTACAGTTTAACGTGGAATCCGAACCACGGTGGGGGCCTGGCATTCCCCACATTCACAAGATGTCTTGTCAGAGGTGAAGGAAGGGTTTGGTAATCAGATAAATCTGTACCGGGAATGAGGATTGAACCCCGGACCCCCAGCACAGAAGTCCGACACCTTACCCCTAGACCGCCAGGTCACCCAATAAAATAATAATACTGATACTTAGTACCACGTCTTAATACCCCTTTGTATTATACGCTTAAGTACTAATTAAGCTAATGGGGTAAGATTTGAGAAGGTTGGATATAGAGGACGTAAACCCACATTTGCGTGGAGGGAGAGTGGAAAACCATTTAGGGAACCCAGTTCAACCAAGCGAGATTCGAACGTTGGTCTCCCCGTCCTCGTCAGTCTAGCTCAACACTAAACTAGAGCGTTAGCTAACTATGCCACCGAAGTGGGTATTAGTATAAAATAATGTTGAATATAATCATTCCAATGTTTAAAATAAGGGGGTATTACCGATACCAAATATATATTTAGGAAACTCTTTTCATTGTATTTTCCATGTTTTTAACTTCTTTTTTTTAGTTTGTAAAGTAACAAATTATTTGTATATTTAGTTTGTATTAATTTGACAACAAAATGTAAAAATGAATGTTTTAGGAGTTTAGGGTCAATATGACGACAAGGTACTTGAACTCGGGGAATGTCTTGAGTGCTCCAAAGTTTGTGAAATAATGTTCTAGTAGCTTGTTATATCACGTGTCGCCTTCTCAGAGCTCACCAAACAAATGTACTTGTTTGAGAGTTCAGCCGGGTATCGGGTGAGAGGGGGTGATAGAGGTGAGCCGCACAACGCTTCGTCATTCCCCCGGTGGAGCGCTAGTAGTCTTGTGTACTGAGGATAGAACTAACGCACCGCCTGCTAGAATTCACACACATTCAAATACATTGAAAAATAACAAATGGACTAGAGAATCGAACCTGGGACCTTTGGCTTAGTAAGGCCAGTTCTATCCCCCCTGAGCTATCCAGGAGTCAACTAGTTGTACATCTGGCAGCCAACATACAGTCCTCACAGCCCGTTACAACCAACATACTGTCCTCACAGCCCGTTACAACCAAGATACTGTCCTCACAGCCCGTTACAACCAACATACTGTCCTCACAACCCGTTACTACCAACATACTGTCCTAACAGCCCGTTACAACCAACACACTGTCCTCACAGCCCGTTACAACCAACACACTGTCCTCACAGCCCGTTACAACCAACATACTGTCCTCACAGCCTGTTACAACCAACATACTGTCCTCACAACCCATTACAACCAACATACTGTCCTCACAGCCCGTTACAACCAACATACTGTCCTAACAGCCCGTTACAACCAACACACTGTCCTCACAGCCTGTTACAACCAACACACTGTCCTCACAGCCTCGTTACAACCAACATACTGTCCCCACAGCCCAACATACTGTCCCCACAGCCCGTTACAACCAACATACTGTCCTCACAGTCAGTTAAAACCAACATACTGTCCTCACAGCCCGTTACTACCAACATACTGTCCTCACAGCCCGTTACAACCAACATACTGTCCTCACACCCCGTTACTACCAACATACTGTCCTCACAGTCAGTTACAACCAACATACTGTCCTCACAGTCAGTTAAAACCAACATACTGTCCTCACAGTCAGTTAAAACCAACATACTGTCCTCACACCCCGTTACTACCAACATACTGTCCTCACAGCCCGTTACAACCAACATACTGTCCTCACACCCCGTTACAACCAACATACTGTCCTCACAGCCCGTTACAACCAACATACTGTCCTCACAGTCAGTTACTACCAACATACTGTCCCCACAGCCCGTTACAACCAACATACTGTCCTCACAGTCCGTTACAACCAACATACTGTCCTCACAGTCCGTTACAACCAAAATACTGTCCTTACAGTCCGTTACAACCAACATACTGTCCTCACAGCCCGTTACAACCAACATACTGTCCTCACAGCCCAACATACTGTCCCCACAGCCCGTTACAACCAACATACTGTCCTCACAGCCCGTTACAACCAACATACTGTCCTCACAGTCCGTTACAACCAACATACTGTCCTCACAGCCCGTTACAACCAACATACTTTCCTCACAGCCCGTTACGACCACACTCAAGGGGGAAGGACGGTGTACCTCAATGAAACGGTCCATTGACCCCGACCACTCACGGTCTGCAGACCCCTATTAACTATGACGGTAGAGTGATGAATTGTCTCGATACATCACTCTCAGCGTCATAGTCTCATCATGTTCCTCTGGTCCTCCGTCACAGCGACACTGCATGGTCCGTCACTCACGAGAAAAACCCTCCACCACATACACACATGTGTGTGTACGGTACAATCTTCATGAAAAGGCCAAAAACTGATAGCGTTTTATTATATTATTATTGTCATTTATATGTTTCGGTGCCATCTTTTAAAAGCGACAGCTGCTGCAGATGAGATCTATTTTAATTAGACCACTAAATAATCCTTAATACACCCACATCGGTAAGCACGTGGAGGCTGTGTTCGAATCCTGTTTGAATGTGTTAATAAATCTACTCTATTTCCACGAGAATGCGAGTACAGTTCCTCTAAATTATACCTTCCTCATACTTACCTTAGTAGTAAAGTTAGATCTAATGAGACACGGCGAGAAAGGTAAGCTGAATTACGAGTTTCTAGTAACTGTTGTAACTTCCGTCGTGTGTCAATCACACTCTTTAGAGAGAGACAGAACGTTTCACACGGCCCAAGGTTCTCGACGGTGTCAAAAGAAACAGTTATCGTGATCACGTGATCGGATACAACCCCCACCCACCCTTTACCCACCCTCTAGTTCCTGTTCCTCAAACCATCGACACAATATCTCACTTCACGGGCCTTTTCTGCGACAAAGTAGCGTTACCAAGCTTTTTAATAATAATACTAATCATAATATTTAGCACCGCGTCTTACTACCCGTTCGGGTTATACGCTTTAAGTACTAATTACTCTAATGGATTAGGACTTGGGAAGGTTGAATTAGAGGAAGTGAACCCGCATTTGCGTGGAGGGAGAGTGGAAATTCATTTAGGGAAAACCACCCCCAGTTCACTCGACCGAGATTCGAACCTCTATCTCCCCGTCCTCAGCAGTCGAGCTCAACACAACAAGCGCGTTAGCCAACTACGCCACCGAGGCGGGTACCAAGCTTTTTAAAAATAAAACAAGACAAATGGTTTGCTTGGGAATGTTTGAAATAGTGTTACTCACAAGTAAAATGTTATTGAAACTAAATATAAAACATAGATAGTCTTGTTTCCAAAGGTCGGTAATGTTTTGTTATGTCACAGACTACGTACGGGATGATACGATACGTCACTTTATTATAATATTAAACTGATGTGCGCCGCCAGTTTTTATAACAAGTTTCAAATTAATTTTTAATCAAATCCAATATGGAACTAAGGAAGGCCCATTAGATGAAGCTCGCTCTTGAAGCAATAAACCTTTGTGATGTAAATTAAACATACCGGCCCAGGATAATATAAAAACACAATCAAGTCATAGCTTAGTCCCAGATCCCTACACAATCACCGCTGTGGCTGAACGGTCCAAGGCGATAGATTCTCGTCACACTTGTTACCCTTTAACGGGTTGGTCAGGCTCAAATCCCAAACAGGTTCACCGGGGATTTGGAACGGGATTTTCCCTATTTTTTCCCGTTATTCCTTCTTGAAAATGTCAACCGATTTCGTCCAAGCTCTCTTAATATCTTACTTTTAGATTAAATGTTTAATATACTATATTTTATAGTAAAAATACAACAACTTGAATAAAACAGATTCCTACCAAATTATGTTGGCCCATAGATAGCAGTGTCAAGATCAAAAATGTAAAACAGCGAATAGAAAGTAGTCGTCCAACAAAATTAAATCTCCCTAAACAAATAAATACCGTCTTGTGTTGTTTACATGCCTTATTTACAAGAGCGTACGTAGAAAGTTGACGTTATTGGCTGATATCGGGGATTCCCCAAATACAATCTTACATTCGATCACAACAATATTCGACTATTCCTTACGCCCACTAAATAGTTTCATTCTAACACCTTCTTTAATCGGATGAACAAAAACTATCTGTTATTTTAAATGTTGACAAAGATAATGTTACGATAGTTAAAATAAGGGACTCTTAAGATTATTATTATTATTATTATTATTATTATTATTAGCACCGCGTTTTACTACCCGTTCGGGTTATACGCACTTACGCTAATGTGTAATGGTAGGGTGATGGTGAGATGAAATGGAGAACCTACAGTCTAACGTGGGATCCGAACCACGGCAGGAGGCCTGGTATTGACTCTTAAGAAAGCATCTTGTAGGTCAATACATCCCCCCCCCCCCCAACCCCTTTCCCCTCGGGTCTCATATTTATACGACAATTATCTTAGTGTATACTTGACATAATAAAAACAATTTTACGTGATTCTATAACTAACAGGTCATGTTGGTCTCATGGTCAGAGTTCCCGGGTTCGATTCCCGAAGCATCCATATTTTCTGTGGAGCAGTGGGTTGGTAACGGTGTGGATTAACGTATGGGTGATCCGTTGTGCTGACCACATGACACCTTCTATCCACACATATTGGCACTATCTGCGCCAACATGCAACGACCACTTGTGAGAGTACGCCATTGAATTATAATAGACCAGGTATTTCGAGCATACCTGATCGAGTTTCCATTCACCGAGTGTGTGAATACTTTCTAAACGCTTGTCACTTGAATACGTCTCTAATGTTTTAACCTACTCCACGTCTTACTAGTTGTTTTCCGCTATCCTTCAATGCAAATGCGTGTACTCTTCCTCTAAATTAAACCTTCCTAATCCTTAACACATTAGCACAATTAGTATATAGGACTAAGTGTACAACTCAAACGGAGGAGGAGGGAGGAAGTGAGAAAGAGAAGACTTACAATACAAACGGAGGAAGAGGGAGGAAGTGAGAAAGAGAAGACTTACAATACAAACAGAGGAAGAGGGAGGAGGTGAGAAAGAGAAGACTTACAATACAAACAGAGGAAGAGGGAGGAGGTGAGAAAGATAAGACGTACAGTACAAACAGAGGAAGAGGGAGGAGGTGAGAAAGAGAAGACTTACAGACACGACAAGTTAAGATTTCTAGGACTTTTAAAAATTGTAAGATAAACAAAAAAATTGGCTACTTTAGTAGAGTTGATGTTGCCTTTCAATATTATAAGAACTTTCTCACTAATCGATATCATAAAAACAAAGTTCGGAAACTACCCAACATTTCCAGAGAAGCCCGAACTGTCATACGTGTAGCCGGCCGGTGAAGGTCGATATTCCTCAAGCCAAGACTAGACTGCTCTACGATATAGTTACCAACTATTAGCAGGCATTGGAGAGAAACTGTCACGCTAAGCTCTGACTGGCCACTGACTGACTGACCCTTCCTTCACCTCTGACAAGACATCTTGTGAATGTGAGGAATGCCAGGCCTCCACCATTGTTCGGATTCCACGTTAAACTGTAGGTCCTTCATTTCATCTCACATTCACCCTACCATTACACATTAGCATAAGTGCGTATAATCCAAACGGGTAGTAAGACGTGGTGCTAATAATAATAATTATTATATTGACCACAAAAAACATCTAAAATAAAATGTGTAGCTAAGAAAATTTAAACTTCTAAGCTCACAGTAAAAAAGTAGGATTTTAAAGTTAATTTATTTTATAAATCCTATCTGAACCCTAATAAATGAATCGCCAGAAAAGTAGTTTTCTGTTGTTATTTTCTATTTTCAAAATATCAAGCTAAATGTTTTGTATAAACTTTTCTATCTAAATAATGTTTAATATTTATGTAAAACAAACATTGTATAAAATAAATATTAATTCTTAATATTAAAATATTCATAATTCATAAACGGTTATTTCAAATGAATGATAAAAATCAGATTAGGAAAAACCTTTTAGGGCACAGTTTTTGGGTGATGTAAATTGAAATAAGGCGAGGTTAAGGTTAAGATATAAGGATATGGGAGGATTAAAAAATAACAAATATTTTATGTAAAATAATGTATTTCTCAAAGTATTCAAATACCTTGCAATTTATGCTCACAGATACACAACATTGGGATAGTAATCCAATTTTCAGTGAAAAAATAAATATTACAATACTATTGATTAGTTTAATATCAGTATGTGTATTAATCAGTAATATCCATTTGTTGCTTCTTTGCAGACATGTGTTTGTGTTCAAGCAGAATATTGTGACGTCATTTTCTGGTCAGAAATAAAAAAGCATCCTCTAAAATTTCTACTAAGGTCAATATTTTGTAAATGGTTTTTTATCAATAGCAGGGGTTTGAAGTATAGGAATATGTATGAAAAGAAAACTAGATAAAATATAATTTAATATTTTATCATAATTGTAGGGAATGCTTGATATTTTGTAAATATGAATTTTATACAATAGAAAAATAAATAGGTATATATATTTCACCCTGCCTTTAGCAAAAGAAAATGATTCACTGAATTTATTATATAAAATAACGAAAAGGAATGATTTAATGGACGTAATCGCGTGGAATATGTTTGTGTGAAATTAGATGAGTGATGTTTCATTGATCTTGAGTCTTAGTGATATCCGTATCCGCTGTATCCACCGTATCCGCCGTGTCCAAGACCAATGGGGGTGGCAGCGTACCCTAGTCCACCATGGTACCCACCAAGACCTGAGGAGTATCCACCAAGTCCGGAGTAACCCCCAAGACCGGATGAGTATCCACCAAGTCCGGAGTATCCACCGAGCCCGGAGTATCCACCAAGACCAGAATATCCACCGTACCCGGAGTACCCATTGAGTCCATGACCCACATTCGAGGCATAGCCGAGAGCGGGGGTGGCGTAGCCGACCTTAGCGATGGCAGGGGTGGCTATCACCGGAGCGGCGGCGTAACCACCGTAGCCCAGACCATGTCCTAGTCCGTAGCTGGGGGAGGCGGCGTAGCCTCCATATCCACTGTATCCACCGTAGCCGAGTCCCGAACCCAGGCCGCTGTAGCCGCCGTAGCCCAGGCCAAGCACCCCGCGCTTGTCCACAGACTTCTCTTCCTTCTTGTCGGCTTCCGCCGCCAGAGCGCAGGTCAGAGAGAGGAGGATGCAAAGCTGTAACAAACAAGAATGTGGAGTTCTAGAACTGTGTCTTGAGATTTCAAACCGTACATTCGCTCGTATCGTTAGAGGGAACGTCTTGGTCTTAGCTTGGATTAGGGCTTATAAATTGAGAGTAACATTTAATTGTGGAAAATCTTCATAGTTAGGATTGTTCGCATTTAAAACCCAGCCTCTCTATCAATGTTCATGTGGGGAAATTTAATTTTCCAATTGATCTCCACTTAGAGTAGGAACCACTTTATATAAAATACCCAAAATAATTACGAATTGGTTTTTTACATCCATTACTGTTTCCAGCCAATTATCTGGGTCAGTTTTATATTCAAGCCATATATTTTTTACTACCGGCTCGCTAGGCCTGTAGCCTCACTTTTGCATTATAATATAACTTAAGTCTAGAACAAGCACGCCATCCAGTCCTTGGCCGTTAATTTATCAATGTGAAAATGTTAACACACATTTCACAAATGATAAATTTTCAGCCATGCCAGGAAACGAACCCGGTACTCTTAGCTCAGTAGGCAGACACGCTACCTATTGTGTCTAGGAATTACATATTGTTTTTAGTTAGTAAAATGTCACTCTATGGTTTTTAAAGCTGTCAAAATTGACATCTCTCAATTCTGCAGAGTACACGACTGCATTAATGTAACTAGTTATTTTTCTAACCCTCAAATAACTTTCTTTGCATGGAGGCTCAACTTAACATTTGCTATCTAACCATTTTCACAATAGGTGTGAAATAACTTTTTCACGGAAGTAGCCGTGTACTGGGAACATACTTTCAATCAAATTGAATGAGCTTAGAAATGATTCCTGGTCACTAGAATCGAACCCTGCAAAGTCTAAAGTTCCGAGGTCCTTTCTAATATTTTTAGATGTCAACAACGTTTTCTTATTATTTTCCGTGCAACTGATGAGAATGTAATAGTTGGTGTAGTTGGCACCCAGGACTCTGGACTACTTTCTTATTGATTTGACCCGCCTTGAAGACCGAACCTCAAATCCCGACGGGATCAAGACAAGGATATATCACAGTTTGTCAAACACTTGGTCACTAACATACATTGTGTATGGCCATGGCTGAGAGCTCACAGTAGTAAGGAATAAGGTGGTTTGGTAAAAATAACTGGACAGATATTTTCCTGGATGAAAGATAAAAAAAAAACATTATGAGCAACTACAACAAAAACCAATGAATTGTTGTATGTGTTTAATTGGTCCTCAACCATATCTGATAAGTTTTTTGATTAGGTTATTTAAAGTACACTCTCTGACCCATCTAGTATATGCATATGACTTACAAACTAGTTTAACTCAGGACAAACAAATGTTTACTCGACCATTATTTCATCACTCCGAAAGAAAAAGCCGTAATTTACTCCAGGACAATGTTTTCCTCCTCTCAGAGAATCGAGCTTTGACCTTTATATTAGAATACATATGTGCTACCAACTGAGATACATGGACAAATGTAATACTTTAGTTTGAATGTACGTTAGTACAATGTAATTTTATCCACGCAAATAGAATTATACATATTTTTATAACTTTTAATGAACATATTTACTATCATTAGCAATAAAATGTACTCGGCTGATGTCGGGGAGATCGGATTTCAAATCCCAGTCGGGTCTACTGAGGTTGGTTTTTCCTGAATGGTTTCCCACTCTCCTTCCACGCGAGTTCTAAAATGTTTCCTTTCTCATCCTTACCCCTTAGTAGTAGTTATTATTATCTGAGTCTGACCTGAACAGGTAGTAAGACACGGTGATAAGAATGAAGATATTCACTTTTACATCTTGAAAACTACAAATAAAATGGGTATTTTTAGTCAAATAGGCCCGAAATGGTAGGCAAGTCGCAAAAATGCTAGGATAGTACTGTATGGTTTACCGATGGTGGGAAGTTCGGGGTTCAAATTCTGGCTGGGATGTACGTAAATAGTTTCTCGCCATCTTTCTACGCAAATTCGAGTACATTCCACATACATCTTATCTTTCTCATCCCCACTTCCCCTATCGTAAGTTATATATATATATATATATATATATATATATATATTTGGGCTATGCGAATACATACACACATATAGTATATATATATATAAGCGTAAAGACTGAATGGGTACTAATCTAAAAAGAAGTTTTTATGTTTAAAATAATAAAACATATTCGCGAGGGTTGAGTAAGGCCTCCTACCCAGATATAAAATTCGTGGTGCTAGGTATCTAGTAATTACTGATCTGTCCTAGGTAAAGATAGTTGTGTTCTGACACAACACTATTTTCAGAAAGATCATGGCAGTTGCCCCAAAGTCAAAATAGAAAAGCCTACTTACAATAACCTTCATGTTGACAAGAGTCAGCGAACAAAACTTCCACACAAATTTAAAATCTCTGGTGAATATCCCAAATTACCCCAAACTGAACTGATGACTTCTTTGAGATCAACTCTAGTATTTATACTAAGCTCCTATTTTTGTTGGTTACCCCTCCGGTCCCTCCCCGACAAATTAAAACACATCTGTCGCTCTCCACCCCCTCCCCCCTCACCCTAGTTTGACACTTCCTTCCCTCGGTCCAAGATTCCAGTGACGAAATCACGCCTCCCGAGAGTACAATACAAGGAGAAACAACCTTAACACCACGTTTGAGACTTGTACGATGTTGCAGATTTAATAAATATTTACAACAAACCTTTTGATATATTTTACATTTTTATCTTGCTTTAGAATGCGTTGTTAATAAAATCAATACATAATGTTGTTATACATCTCGAAATTAATGTTTGGTTGCTTAATTTATATATATATATATATATAAAAAGTTATTTTTTCTTAAAATATATATTTATAAAATTAGTATAGAAACTTTATATATGTGTATATATAAATACATATATATACATATATATATATGTATATATATAAATATATATACATATATATGTATTTATATATATATGTTTATATATATATGTATTTATATATATATGTATTTATATATAAATACATATATATATAAATACATATATATATAAATACATATATATATAAATACATATATATATGTATAAATACATATATGTATTTATATATATGTATTTATATATATATTTATATATATGTATATATAAATATATATTTATATAAATAAATATAAAGTTTAAATACTAAATTAAAAAATAATATTTGACTAACTCATATAATTATACATCTATACATATACATACTTCTTGGTCACCACGTCTAACCAACCGTTCGTGTTATACGCAATATATTATATTAATAATTTGTATACATATGTTTATAAACTAATATTATATAAACAAATATTTGACCAACAGATTACAATTTGTATACATATGTCCGTATAAAAATAGATTTTTTTAAGAAATAAATATAAATAAACCACTAACCCAAAGTAATACATTGTATGGTGTATCGCAAATACATTCTCTTTTATCTTAAAATAGAGACATTTACCAAAAAATTCGTAGAGTTTGTGAAACTAAATAATATACACTGTTGTAAAAACAATCCACCAAAGAACATAAATGAAATAAGTTACAGTTTTATGAAAACAGTGACAAACAGAGGAATATCCTTGCTTACCTAAAAGGAAAACAATTATTTTCACATTTCAGTAATATCCATAAAATATATGTATGCCTCTATTTGTTTATAGTCTAGAAACTATTAGGTTTATTAAAATTAAATTTCAAATAAAGAATTTTTTATTTGTAATAGTAGTACAGATTTAGAATAACATGCTATCTTGTGAACAAAATAGTTACGGAGATGTGATCAAAATTGGAAATATGCTCTTATGTAAAGTACTCTCAAAGTAATGTTTGTGGACAAATTATAATTTTGATTTGAAATGTTAAGCCGAATAGATATGCAAAATGTAATAAAAATCATTTTAGTAGATTTCAATAATTTTTTTTCCCCTTTTGCCCTTCAGTAAACAACCCTTAATTTAAATATTAGATTTCTGAATCCAAAAACTCCTTGGAGAAATCTCATGACAACTCTAGATACCAGGTTTTATCACACCAATTGGTAATATTGCTTTGGCTTTGGGCAAAGATTTAGACACACTTACAGTCAAACAGAAATATAAAAAAAAGCAGATAGACAGACGGCATCACTATAACTACTTTTTCGGAATAAGTGCTTCATAAAACGTCAACATTTATCAAAATATCAACATCGATTTTTCTTTATGATCGCCATATTTGTCTATCCGAGGGATGAGAGAATTTAAAAGATATTAATATACTTTAAAATCATATTAACACAACCCAGTTGTGTAGCAAGCTTTATATTTGACAAACTATTACTGATGCGCGATATAAATGCATTAAATATATTTATAAAACTCTGGAATCTCCCAAATTTTATCTTTAATACTATAAACTGGTTTTTAGCACATAAGTATTAAATGTACGTTCTTTTCATTTTCTCGCTTCCTTACAGGTAGATGGATTATTGTAATCACCGAAAAAATTCTAACTCAGAATTTTGATGAATTTTGACGTTTTATGACACCCCCTGAAAAAGTTGTTTTTTAATGTCTGTCTGTCTGTCCCTCTGTATGTCTGTACCTTGGAGTAGAGCCTAAACTATTTTACCGGTCGAGCTAACACTTGGTACAGTGATAATAGAAAAATGACACCTGGACACGGGAATCGAATCTGGAACCTTTGGCCTAGTACGCCAATGTTCTGACCACTGACATATACAGGAATATTTCCGTGTCCAGGGTCATTCTTCACTCATATTTTAAGGCAGAGACCCGCCTCGGTGGCGTAGTTGGCTAACGTGCTTGTCGTGTTGAGCTCGACTTTTGAGGACGTGGAGATCGAGGTTCGAATCTCGATCGGGTGACCTGGGGGTGGTTTTTCCTAAATGGTTTTCCACTCTCCCTCCACGCAAAGGCGGGTTCACTTCCTCTAATTCAACCTTCCCAATTCCTAATCCATTAGCGTAATTAGTACTTAAAGCGTATAACCCGAACGGGTAATAAGACGCGGTGCTAAATATTAAATATATTATTTAAGGCAGAGTCTATTATGGACGTGTGGAAATCGTTGGCTACAAATGTGTGGTTTTATAAAGATAACGCAGCATTAAGCCAACTACCGAGTCGAAGGTGGCCGCGTTATCTGATTGCTCGTGATCTTAATAAATCACACATTAATTTGTAGCCGACGATTTCCCCACGTCCATCATAGACTCTGCCTTAAAATATGAGTGAAGGATGACCCTGGGACTATGCATGGATAAATCAGTGATCAGAGAATTGGCTTACTAAGTCAAGGGTTTCAGGTTAGATACCCGTGTCCAGGTGTCATTTTTCAATCTTCAGAATATGATATCTAGATGGAGTAATCCTCACTTAAAAAGCAGCATAAATAATAGCTTAGGCTATTTAAATCTAAAGCTCAGTAGCTAGAGTTTTTATAGTGTTGCGCCGACGGGTTTTTGGAATTGGATATCTAACACACACACACACCCCTCCCCAAATAAAGGGTAGTTTCCTTAAGGTTGAAAAGAGGAAAAACTGCTTTCATCAAAATCGGCTCAAACGATTTTGATTAAATTTCATTTATAAGCATGGATCAATAGTACAAACAAAATGGCTACTCTCAATTTTTTGTCAAAATTAATTTAAGGGTTCTTGTCTGATGTGTTAATTCTCATTTTTTATCATATCTCCATAACTCTTTGAGATATGGAACTATTTATCGTTGCAAATATGAAAGTCTATTTATAATAAAAAATATTTTATTTGTAACAAATATGCAAGTCTATTTATAATAACAAATCTTTTATTTGTAACATATTTTTATAAAACTGTGATATTCAAGATATACGTAAATATACATATATTTGAACTTTTCTAACAAGAAAGGTAAAGTATTGCAAACGTAAAAAATTCCAACCCGAAATGTCAATGGATGTAGGCATTTCATGAACCCCCGAATCTTAAAAAGTTGTTTTTGCAATGCCGTCTGGTCTGTGTCTTTTTAACCTTTCTAATTAAGAGTAGTTTAATAAATGAAGAGAAGAGAAAACATGGATTTTCTCAAAATCGGCTCTAACAATTTTGATTAAAATTCGTATCTAGGCGTTGATTAAGATTATAAATAAAATGGCTAGCCATACTCTCATAAAAATTATTTGAGGATACCTTAGAGAAGTGGAAATGTCCATATCTCTGAAACAATTTGAGATACTAAATAATTTGTAATTGCAAAATTGTGGTTGGCTACTATTAGAACAAGACGTGTAATAACCAAAACTTTTGAATGTGTAAAATGCCAGGCCTCCACCGTGGTTCGGATTCCACGTTAAACTGTAGGCCCTTCATTTCATCTCCCAATCATCCTACCATTACAAATTAGCGTACGTGCGTATAACCTGAACGGGTGGTAAGACCCGGTGCTAGTAATATTAGTATAATAATAATAATAGTAGCAATAAAAAACACTTTTATTTGAAATATATATTTATAGAACCAATAGTTTCGGAGATATTAGTAACTATAGTAATACAATATGGTAGTCTTTAGATGTACAGACATACTACATAAGTTTTAACGTAATAGTTCTCTAATGCCATAGAGTAAGTAAATAAGTAATTCTCTCAAAAAGTTTTATGTTATTTGGCTTGTAAACTTTTAAGAGAAATGTTTGTACAGCAATGATTTATTTCTTTCATTTTGGACTCAATAGTCAATATATTTTTTTTTTATTAGTATAAATTTATAAATGCACAATTTAATAGCAATAAGATAACCATAAGATGTGCAAAATCTAATAAAATGTTGAAATTTTTAACCGGAATTTTAAATTTGAATACAAAATGTTGACCCTTGTCGACCAAATATTGATCTATTTTTTTCTAATATACAAATGAGGACTTTAATTCCTTACAAATAAAGTTTTAAAATCTCAAGCCTGTAGTCAAAAAATATTTTACGGAATTAAGCTGCAATATTTGGTCGGGTTTGCTAATATATAATATTTTGTTTCGCATGTATTACAAGTTTTGAGTAAATATCTCAATTTTTAAGCAGTAGAGTGAGAAAGTCCGTGTGGAATTCCGAACCATTTATTTACTAAGAGGTTAAGTGTAAGAAAAGTCTTGGGCCTTAGCTTCGCCCAAATAAATACGATATTATTATTATTATTATAATTATTAACATTAATTAATTATCAAAACAATTATAACATATATATTATATTAACTAATTATGATAAATAACATTTATCAAATTTATTATATTATCACATTTCAATAAACCCAAAATAAAATTTAAGATAAATGATTTAATCTAAATTATGGTGGAATCAAAGTAGTTGGTAATATTAAATTTTATTTAAAATCATCCTAGACAAATATAATAATTAAGTGCACCATTATGTAACAATAGCGTGTTTTATCATTTATATAAGATCAGCAATTTTAACTTTAGTTAATATTAGATTTTAGTGGTCTTAGCTTTCAATCAATATTCGGTCAATTGATTTATTGTTTTATTTACAAAGATTTAAAAAGTTTAAATTGGTTGATAGTAATTGCTGTTTAAATAAATTGTTTATATTTACAAATCTCAATTTGTGTTTTATATTATATAAGACAACACTTGGGTAAATTAAATTTTAATAACTCAGTCTCCCACATGAGTTATTACACAGTTTAGAGCGTAAAGCTCGAAACAAACGGTATTGTCGGAGCCGAGGAGGTCCAGGGTTCTGGTTACACTGGAGTGGTTATTTACTTATGTAGTGTTTTCATCGCCTCTCTTCACTAATGCAGGCACATTTCCTTTAAGTTACTCCTACATTCCCTACATACTCAATAAAACCCATATATTCTTTATTGAGCTGAATATTCTAAGATTAAAATATGTAATCATGTAACCATTCTAATAAGAAATTCACGTTTGCCTTGGTAGGAACTTGGTATGAAGGACCTTTTAGAAAATATAAACTATTTGGTAGTCAATAAGCTTATTGCTATTATCTCTTAAGTTGGGAGTGCAAGGGACGTTAGAAAAAGCAAGGTATTTTTTCGGTTTTTATAAAAAACTTTTTTGGGGTAAAAATAAATAAAATATTGATTCAGTACCAACATATAGCTCAATTTACTACACATGGCGATATCAACAGTTATTGAATATCTGTCACGAGCATAACGGTATTAGATGATAGGTATTTTAAATGAATAAAAAAGTTGTATAAATTCTATTACACCCTTGTCAGATATTCAAGAAATATTGAAAGCAGCATGTGAGGAAAATTAAACTTTATATTTCTACTGGAAAGATATATGATTTTTTTTAAACATTTTGCTACCAAAATTTTAAAATACCCTGGTCTTTTCTCACGCCCCCTTAAAAGTGACAACTGCAGATCTTATTACTTGTATAAATACTTACTATATGGTATAAGGAAATTGAAAATTTGTTTCGACATTTACAAAAGTATGCCACTTATCCCTATTATTAGTTCTATCCAGTCCACCTCACTACACCATATCCCTATCTTAAGATAATTCCATACAGTCGTATCCACTACACCCTATCTCTTTCAGGTCCATTTTAATGTTATATTCCCATCCGCGTCTAGGTCTTCCCAATGGTCTCCTCCCATTGGTTATGCCAGTCAGTACCCAGAACAAGGTTCTAGAATCTTCCATTGGAGCTGCTTGTACTACCCACCGTTTTCTACGAGACTTGATTATCCTAAAAATGTTTTTTGATTAGTACAGTGTATGTAACTTTCTCCATTCCCCAGCAGCCTAATTTGGACCAAATATATCTCTAAGAGCCTTGTTTTGGACAACCCTGAATTATTTTTGTAATGTAAAGTAAGAGCCCATTATTCACACCCATAGAGAAAAAGCTAAAATCATTGTTTTGTGTATTTTGAGTTGAATAAATATACTAACATTACTTAAGTTATTTTTATAACCACCAAAAGAGTTATGTTCTCCTATGTCACATGAAGCTTATATCGGCTATCTAGTTGGACTTGACGCGGTTTAGATTAGTACAATCGAAGCGCACTATTAATTGGGAGTGAAAGGTGTTTTTTTCCCAATGCTGGCCGTAATTCTCGTGATGTGTCCGCGCCGGGTGAATATTCCCTCTTTGGTTTGATTGAGGCGTAAGGTCGAGAGGGGAGGGACGGGGTAGGAGAAGGCCATCACCACGAAACTTGGGTCTACGAAGGTTCATTTGTCGTGATCGAGTTTGAGTTATGTCACGCACAACCGTGTTCACAGGTACTGGACAAGGATTTAATTGGATAATTGGTTTCTCCTTTAATTTATAGGCTTACACATTTAAGTAGAGACTCAATACGTAAATATTTGTTAACGAATGGGATACGTGTTAAAGTAATGTTTAAGATCATTATTTGGGTTCAGTTATGTGAAAATATAGTTATATATATATATAATATATATATATATATTGTTATAGTTATGTTGTATTATTTATTCATAAATATTGTCATATAGTTCGGATAAATGAATACATAGAAATTATATTTTTAAAACACATTATTTTAAGGGACCCATGAGAAAAAAGGCACATTTCTTGCAGTTTTTAAGGCAAAATATTTGTTAATCAAAATAAATAAAAATGTATCCAATTCAAACATATAAATTAATTTTCTTCACATGGTGACCTTAGCTTGTTGAATATCTATCAAGAGTGTCCTGGAATTTATAACAATTATTTATCTTCAGGTGACCTGGTGGTCTAGGGGTAAGGTGTCAGACTTCTATGCTGGCGGCTGGGGTTCAATCCCCGGTCCCGACCTAAGTTTATTTGATTACCAAACCCTTCCTTCACCTCTGACAAGACACCTTGTGAATGTGGAGAATGCCAGGCCTCCACCGTGGTTCGGATTCCACGTTAAACTGTAGGTCCTCAATTTCATCTCACTACCGCCCTAACATTACACATTAGTGTAAGTGCGTATAACCCGAACGGGTAGTAAGACGTGGTGCTAATAATAATAATAATAATAATAATTATCTTCATTTGAAAGGTTTCTCATCTAATTCCGCAATGATCATGATGTAGCATTTATTGGAACAAATGCTCCAAGAAAAAGTCTCAGTTCAAGAAACTCACCTAAAATGTCCCCCACTGTGCTGCCCCG
>CABEEJ010007930.1:13941-27013 GCA_901482245.1 Timema douglasi | reverse complement strand
TAGTAATGACGTCAGAAAACTTAGAAATCAGTCCCCTAATGGCTTCCTCACAATTTTCAAACAAACATAAGCTAGGAACAATACGAGTACTACAAAATGGGACTTTAACCCTGGGTGAAAATTCAAAACTTAGCTCTTTCCTTTACAGGTTAATGATGGCCCCAGTTACCCACAAGAAGTCTTTCCCTAAAATTATGTCGTAGGGTAACGACGGAACACAAAATAAGCCTCTCTTCCAAGAAAATCCCATTATTTTTTATGGACAAAATTACTCTCTCATCAACCCTTAAGACACTGCCATTACCTAAGACAAAGGACTTGACGTCTATTTTTTCCACCTGTATCTTCCCTAAATCTTTCAAAAGATTCAAAAAGTTATTACAAATAAATGAACCACAAGAACCAGTATCAAGTAAAGCGAAAACAGACACAGATCTAATTGAAAATCTAACAATGGGGGAAAGGGGAATAGATGATTTTCGAATTGCACGCGTGGCGGTCCCCTTAACAACACCACGCGTCACATGTTTCCCAAAGCGCAATCCCTCTGAATATGTCCTAATTGACGGACACGATAACATCGGACCTGTGCTAAGTCAGAAGATCTCCTTGACCTAGTCACGCCTACTTGCCTAGTAGCAGGACTAGAACCCGCATTCACAGTAGGTCTAGTTATGGTCGAATATTTTAGCTTTATTTAATTTTATTTAAATTTTTACTAATATTTTTTGTGGTTTTAGAGAAGGGGGGTAAATACCCTGTTTTTCCTTCTCCCCCTTGGGTGCACCACTGCTTACAGCAAAAGATATGTGTAAATATCTTAGCAATAAATTAATGACGTAGCGTTAGAGTATTAATAGTCCGAAATAATCTCCCCTATGTTAGTCAGAGTTTACACATCTAAATAGCTTCTGGAGCCAAAATTATCAAGTTGGGAGACTCGTTTGTTTCCAAGCAGCATTGTGTGAGATAAGTTAGGCTTTATAAAATAGTTTTAATTGCAACTTAAGTTGGACAATCACCTGATTCCCTCTCACCAAGATCTGATGGACGCTTGATCCATGCACCACTTCATTTTACTCTTATTATGATTGTTTGCTTTGAGTATTGCTAACCATGTGCTTTTAATTACACTTGGCTAATTGAATAGGATCTGTCTCTCTTAGCATTCAGAAATGTGCCCATTCCACTCTTAGCCCCGACTTTAATATTTACCTAAATTTATAACCATCTATATATCATTACAATTTGAGGACCGTCTTTATGGTCTAGTGGACAGAGGTCTCGGGTTTAATTCCTGGTGCCTCCCGATTTTTTTAGAAATCTATCCAGATCTTCTGGAAAGCAGAACCACTTTTAGGCACACCTCTTCAAATATTTCCCTTGAAATAACCCCTTGAAGTTCTTGAACAATGGTCGTTGAGGGTCCTCGGCCCCCAAATCTCCCCTGCAAGATTTATAGTACAGTATACCTATTAATTTTCTCAGAATACGCCACTGCATATTGTGCTCATGAACTTGAAAAAGGGTATGGGATGATAAAATAATAATATGCTCTTCAATAATACAAAAATTGATAATGAAATAAATATAACAAACATTAACACACTTCAAATATGAGGTAGCATTTATATTATTGTAATATATAGTCATATTGTAGGTATCTAAAATATATTTCTAGTATCGTAGCCAATAAAGAGACAAGAAAATTGTATATACATTTTTCCAACGCTAACTTCCAATTAACAGATTATTTATTCCAAGGCAACCAGAGGCGCAAGAAACAATACCTGCAATTTTCAGTACTCGGCTTAACACTGTCTTTTTTAGTTTGTTCTCCCAATACCTCAGGCTATATTTTTTCAAAAGTAATCGCTATCAATATTAATTGTGCCTCCACTCAACAACGCAAACAATTGCTACATGAAAAAATAGTATCAGCATTAGGTCTTTTTTCAACAACCTAATTTCTCCACCCCTCCAATTAAAATGATATATTCAGGTTAGTCAAGCAATAAAATTATTCTCTAAGAAAGGTTTTTCGATACTTGTAGGCTTTTAAATTTTATAACTCATTTATGTTTGTTAAAATTTAGAAATGTAACTATAAATAATTAAAATTTGTTAAATGACAATCATAAAGCTAGCCACCATATTTATTGGAAGATTTTATCTTTATTATTTCTCAAAGTTTTTTAAATTGTTTATTTTACTTCTCTTTATTTTACTCTCTTCCCCCCAATACTGATCGGGTTATCGTAAACGTATAAACTAGGTTGAGGGTCAATTCTTAGCTCTCTCTATATGCAAAAGCGAGTCGAGGATCAACAGGCCAGTCTAACACGTGAGTAAAACCCTAGACCGTATGACCACTAGAGTGGTGAAGGGTGGTTTCCCCCTCTCGCTTATCGATTGTTAAGATAGTGTTAGAGTAAAGACCCTTTCTCTGCGCCTAATGTGTGCTTGCTTATCGAGGACAGGGCTAGAAGACCGAGCTTAGAAACTCAGTCGGATGAGTACTCTGTTGAAGCATGCAGGGGCGAGCCAACTGGTTTAACTCTAAACTACGTCTTATAGCCCAAGTCATGTAGTTTTGATAATATCTTGTTGTTCAAAGTATGTGTATGTAGGTAGTTGTTATTATAGGTCCTGTAAATCTATTGTTGTATACAATGGCACACCGTTATGCTTGCAAACACCTGACTACCTAGGCGGCCCTATTGGAACAGCTCTGTGATAGGTTGAATTTTAACACGTGACCACGCCCCCTCACTCTCTGATTGGCTGTTGGCTTTCCCCCTCCCCTCCTCTTAACATCAACCTCCTGACCACCTTTCCAGTGTTCCAGACTTTTTTATTCTTGCCTCATTTGTTTTTTATATGTGATAATTGGTTATTTATGTATGCTCATTGCTTTCTTATTTTCTCTCATTTGTTATTTATTCATTAGTTTTTTTTATGTCTGGATAGGATTTGGATGGGTCGTCGGAGTTTTTTTTATTGGCGTGGGGAGTTTATTGTTGTAGGATTGGAACGGGGTGTTGGAGCTATTTATTTATTGGCGTGCAGTCCAAGGCATCGGGCGCGGCATTGGCACGGAACACTAACCTTTCCCGACGGCTACTTAGCAAAGAGTGTGATCACTGACAAGTTGGCAGCTGTTGGCCGCCCTTTTACTTCACCAAGGGAGGTAACACAAAGCTTTCTTAACGACCACTTAGCGTAGGGTGTGAGAAATGGCTCCCGGCCGTGAGACCATTTCACTGCCTCTCTCTCCCCCTCCATAAAGGCATGTTTTGCAGACCCTTTTGCAGTAATAGGTTTTCCCGGTGTCGCAAACCCCTATGTGGTAAGGGGTTATCCCTGATGAGTGGTGCATATTTTGTAGGTCGAAAAGACAAGTCGAGACAAGAATAGATTGTGACCTTCGAAAAGTGAGCTAGTATAAAAGTTCATTGACCCTGTTCATGTTTGGTGCCAGTTTGCCGGCTCGACAAGTCAAGACTCGTATCTACGTGTAAGGGACAGACAGGTTTATTGTGAATAAAACACGACTTTATAAAACATATATTTATTATACATTAAAGGTCTTACAGACATGCATTAAAGGTTTCACAGACATATATAATATTTACTATACAGTTTTACAGAAATGAATGACGCATATATTCGTTCATAAGTTTTCTACAGTCTCTCTTAGATGTATTGGTAAAATTATTTTTATCTCACAATCCAGAATGTAATAGTCCCAAACGACGACTTGACGTGTATAGTAAGTAGGTAGTACTGATAAGATCCAGGATTCTGATGTACGTTTCCACCATAGGCTGTTCGATGTCAATGACACTCGCTGATTCTGTTAGAGTGTCGCATACATCCACGACGAGTGTGTTGATCAAATCGTTGCAATAGCATGTGATGGGTGTCGACCACATATCCCGGCGGTTAACGGTGACGTCAATGAGGTTCCACACGTCACAAAGACACGCCCCGCTAGGTGCTAGATAGGTGACCCGTTTGAGTCCGCGCTATGTTTCTCACTGATGACGACCATACGGTCACAGCACATGCGTCTCAGAGAAATTTCCTGATTAGTAAGACTAATCTTCTGAGGAGGCTGCGAGTTATTTAAAAACATTGATAGGAACGACTTGTAGTTGTCCAGTACTTACCACTCTGTACAGTTAAACATCGCATAGTTCCCTCCACATTTTCCTAGTTGAACATAAGGCGTAAAGTTGTACTTGACGCTCATGCCGATTCTTACTCGTTTGGCATCGACTTCGATTAGTGGGAACAAATTGTTTAAAATACTGGTGATGGCAAGCGGCTTCACCGGCATTGCTTTGCGGGAGCAAACTTCTTGACCCTCCATGATGTTTGATCGCTTCGACAACTGTCGTGGTTATGGTCGGCTATCCGTCAGAACGCCCCTTTTATAGGCACATGCTGATTGGGTGCAGCCTCTTAAAGGGTGGCAGGAGCCTACGGTCTTGAAAAATGTGTTGTATGATATCACCACCTTAGCGTCGTCGCCTGTATGATTGGTGGGCGAGAATAGGGTTAGGAAAGTTTTCATTGGAATTTTCTGGGCGCGATATAGAAAGTACATGAGACAGTAATAGCATTCAACGTCTGAGGCTATGATTTGAAGTTGTAGTGTGCTATGAGACGGTCGGGAAGTGTTTTTGTGTATAAATGCCAAATGTGTATTTATACGGGGTGAAAATCCATAAATGTCAAAATAACAGTTTCTTGGTGGAGTCTCCATTGAACGCAACGTTCGATACAAATCCCACGATGCATCATTTGGGTTACTGTCCGGTGAATACGTTGTACAGTGATTTTACTTGCAGACCAGTAAGAATAGTGAGGGTTTTTACTTCTAGGCGGGTGATGGGATAATTATCGGAACTGAGGTTTAATGCCTTGACATGTGCCAACAGTATAGAAGATGCTACTTTGACACGTCACATTAAAAGGCAAGCTACAGCGATGTGAACCTTAAAGTGAAGGAGTTCAGGGACGGCCATATGACTAAACCCGTCTCGGGAACGGACCAAATTTACGCTGAATTCGGTGCTATTCAAAAGATATATTTCTCTTGGTTAAACGCGTCACCATGTAGATACCCCAAAAGATCCACCGTCTTACTTTTTGCGGTGAGACTGAAACGGGCCTCGAATCCCTTATTGCCGGCGTTAGCCTTCAAAAAAATTCCGTGGATGTCTGTGAACCGCAGACCGCAAGTAAAATGTGTTATTTTGGCTTCACTGTTGCAATTGATCAGCGCCTCAATGTAAGATCGATAAGCAGACGTTTTGCTGAACGGTGAGACTAGTTTTTGGTTCAATAACATATACACCTGTGTGAATAGCGAATGCAACCAATTGCTTACGGTAGCGATTAGATCCACCTCAGTTAAACCACCACCATCGGGTTTGATGATAGCAACCACGAGATAAAGTATGGACTGTGAAATATCATTATAGTACTCGCTTTGACCAGTAACGGTAAATTTTTTGGTCGAATCATCGGTGAGGGAAGTGAGAGGTTTGCACTGGAGCCATTGTCCACTTTTAAGACTGGTTTGCATGGGTGGGACTGAAAATAAATCGAGTACACTGCTGGCACACTCGCAGGATTGGGGGTGTAGAAACGAAATTACAACTGAAAATATCTACCGCATATTTCTTGACCTTTTTACTTCGGGCAAAGGCAGAAGAATGGCAACGGTTCTCCTTACGACGCCCTTTATAGCCTGATCCGATCATCAATGTGTCGATCTTCTGCTCCGGCTTGCGTTTAAGTTTTGTTCCAGCCTCTCTGATATGGTGGTGTAGGGCCTCTTTGAAATGACGACGATTATTGGAAATGTCAGAGACACGTCGATACCCGTATGAAAATCCGTTTTTTCGACGACTTTGGTGCCGATTTTCAGCAATGGTACGAAGCTCTTGAAAATCCCGCTAAAAATACTTCCTATCCCGTGCCCGCGTTGATAGGGAGCACCGTGGTAGATCGAATATATTCCTGTTCTAGTCTGGTTGATGAAGTTTCTTTGTTAGAGAAATTTCACGTCGAGCATCGTTGAAAATGAAGTTTCAAGCACACTTTTCCAAACTCGAATGGTACAGGTTCACTAGTGCCTGTTCTTATATTGATTTCCAGGCTTTCAATTTCCTTTCTAAGTACAGGCATGTAGTGCAACGGATCATAGCTAACTGTCTTATGTAAGCCGTAGAAAAAGTTTATGTTGTTTATACTGACGATACGTAAAAGTAGTGCCACAATGTCAAATATGGGCTGAGGATCAACGATATCCGTGTAAATATACATTTGCGAGGGCATGCCTAGTAGAATGATGGCAGCGAGTGGCAACATTTGGAATTAGATCAGATTAGTCTTAACATCGAACCGAGCTGTAGACTTAGTTAACTTGATAGAGTAAGCAGCTGTATATTTGGTGAAGAAGAAACTATTTCCACTTTTTTTTATTGGTGTTTGTGTACTTGAATACAAATCCGGAATCCCCTTTAAACGCTTTTAATTCATTTAGGGCTTTGTCCAGTTCATGGATAGTGCTGTATATTTCAAGAGGGATGTAATTCTTGAATATTTGTTCCATGCCGCTTGCGTCCACACAGTTGTACCATTAATATTTTGGACCTAGGTTGTGAAAGAACACGGATATTGGAATTCAGCCAGAGCGACTTCCACTGGCCTTCGAGAGTAAGACGGTACGGTAGTTACATGTTGTAATTCGCGATGGTATTTTTATGGAAATATCCCATAGAGATGTCGCTCGGCAAAGTGATGTAAAACTTGTCCTTCATGGTAGGGCGCTGACGTAACTGACAGTAATCCAAGAATTAAACTTAGAGGGTAACCTTTCCACTGCACGTACTATTTCTTTCTGGCGCCGTTAACCTTGACACATAGTATTTTATTAACCTTACAAGTTTCGGGAAGATGTACGCGTTGCAATTCGGGTTCGAAAAACATTCCCTCCATCTACTCGCCTTCAAGATCAGTCAACCTGTACACGACTGGTTGCCGCAACACACCACTGTTGACTTTAAAAAATTTTCGTTACAATGTTTTTCATATCTCTTATCAATTAGCATTTTTAATTTGCTAATACGCACCCTGTCACCGACTTTAAGATTAGGCTTACTATACAAGTTTGGACGCCGCTTGCCATATAGATTATCTCTGACTCGAAGCACATTGGTTTCTGAAATGTCAGCAGGCACCACCCTGGTACTAAAATGTTGTGCCCCGTTGTAAGCATCGACTAGATCTTGGAAGACTTCAACATACCAATACGTGCTATTTTTGGTAAAGTAGCACCACCTGCGCCCTTTCAGGGTTCTATTTAATCTTTCCACGTTGCTTGCCTTCACATCAGGATATTGAGTGGTGTAGTAATGCATGCCTTCTGGCCTGGGAAAATTCCGGTCTAGACGTGCCGTGAACACTGTACCCTTGTACGTCTGTAAACTTAAAATATTACCTCCACTATGTTTGAAAAAGCAGCCCCTGAAAACCCTTCAGAATGAGAAGAGTCATGGTAGATATCAGCTAAATTGACCATTAAACTTTCAACGGCAGCCACCTGTTTTCGTCCACCTTTATCAGTTTATTTTTATTAGAGCGTTACGATATGTAAGTGGTTTGGGTACGGGCGTCGGATCTCTAATGGGCGCCAAATATTCGGGTTTACAATAAATTATTTCGGAAAATTTATTTTTGAAGCACCGTGAGAAACTTTCGACATCCAAATGGCTCGCTGTGTCTTCTTGCTCTGATAAGATCGTTGACTAAATTCACATTATTGTATCCATGGAGAGGCATATCGTTAATAATCACTTCCCCGTTGTAATGACATTATCGTTCTGGATAATTCATACTGTAAGAAAAATAATTAAATTAGCAATAAATATATTTATTATATAAAAAAATAATATATAAGATTACAATAGTTATACAAGATTAATGCTGGTTACAATTGAACGTGTAATATATAAGATCAGGAAAACAAGTGAACACATCGTTGATCACGGAAAATTTTACTTTAAATACAAGATGTGTTGACATATAGCGAATCCAAATTATAGGATTATCTTGCATCTGCTCGGGTAATATTAAGCGTCCAAGGCAGCATGGTCAAAGGCAGTAAGCTGGAAGAGCCAGTTCGCTATCATAATAGCTGGCCAAGCGCCAGGCTACTGTCAGTAGGGTCTAAAAGAGAATACAATAAAATTATTATCAAAAATAGCGGAGTTCAGTGCTTTACCCACCCCAGCTAATACCACACGCAAAGCGTGAAAACAAGTGTGATTCAACACATTGACCCAACTTGATCCAAGAAAAAGGACTGACAACCTGGTTGTAGTAATACAAAAATCAAACAACTGAACATGACGTCCACGGCTTCATAAGAAAACAGATTAATCATAAGGACTAAAAAGGAAGTACTATACTTGTGGAGTAAAGCAACCTTTAAGACTTTGTCTTTACTACCTCTGGAGCTCAAGGCTCCTATATTTAAACTACATCATATGGACATAGGGAGATCTTAGTCACTTGGACTAATATAAGGAGTCTAAAAAACTCGAGAACACATTACAGTCACTTAGTCTACACCAACTATTTTAGAGGAACACAAACCCAAAATCTAGTCACTTTGACTGAAATAATAAATTTAGGAAGATAGTCACCTCGACTACATAAACTAAGTAAAAGGGACATGGTAAACATTATAGTCGCCTTGACTATACAAACTAAGTCTGAAGGACATGACAAACATTATAGTTGCCTCGACTATACAAACTAAATCTGAAGGACACGACAAACATTATTGTCGCCTCGACTATACAAACTAAGTCTGAAGGACATGACATAAAATTCTAGTCTGTTAGCACAGAACAATAAGTCTTATGGACTTATTAATAACGCCTTGATACTTAGAATATCGAAGAGGATTTCCCTTGACGGCGTGGTGAGACCCACGATCCAAACTTCATGGTGAGCTGGTACTTCTGTATATGATTTAGCGGCGTTTCTTTTTCGATGATACGATGTGGTGAAATACAATGAGTGAATCTAAGTAGCACTCATTATATACGATTTCTCTGACCAAACAGAAATAAAAGGAATAAGGTGTAAACACAGGCAAATGGGAGAAACGATAACAAGAGAAAAAATTAACAGAAAGAGAGGGGGAAGTAAAAGACAGAAGTCCCAAAAAAACGCCACAAGAGCAGCAGTGCTCTAGGCTAGTGACTTCGATTCCAAGCTGGTCCCGTCCATTTCAACTATTGGGTGTTTCAGCAAGGACGTGTGTGAGATTTTTCATGCTGGTGTCCCCACCATACTCGTCGTAATTTCCTTGAAAGCATGGTGGCTGTATCCGAGCCCATCCTGTAATGGAAAGTAGATGTTGAATCATATTATTCCTAAATATGTCAATTTTAATTCCCTTCTTTGGATTCCGCTATAATAATTATCATAATTTAGTATTTTTATGTAAGCTCGTGGTGTAGATGTCAATTTTACATCATTGACATGCTACACTTATTTCGTACCAAGAGATACTGCCTTGAGATATAATATGTTCAAGTAAAAGTTGGGCTTTCTTACGTGCCTGTACGATTACAGTATTGAATACAGCAGGGATAGGAAGTAAGTAAAACACTTCTGGGGTGGTTGTGGTAGTGGTATTTTCAGGCAGTGGATGGTGTTGATTAAAGTGCAGATAGCGCTTTAGCATTTGTTTGTCCATTTAGACTTTTTAAGTATTTAAGCGAGGAATTTTTTTCCGTTTCCTTGTCCAGCTCGGAGACCAATATTTGTGGCCGATACCACTTGTTGGTGGTGTTGCTAGTAACGGTGTAATGTTTCCGGGGAAACCAATATCATCTTTTTCGTCTGTTACATTATCTACTTGTTGAAAAAGTAACCGCGGACAACGCTGATTAATGGCTCTAAAAGTAAGAGCAGAAACGCTCCACCTTTCTTAACGAGTCGTCGTCCCTTCTTCTTCCAACACTCTCCTCGTTTGACCAGCTTACTTAACACCTGCTTATGAGCAAGTAACTTTGTCTTCTGAGAATTTTTCAACGGCACCCGCCCTTTTAAAGTGTTGTAGGCACACTCACAAACAGAGTCAATCAGTTTCTTGTCAGCCGTTTTCAGCAAGGCGATACGTGGATGTGTGTTCAAGCGATGCATCCCACGCAACAGAGGGGCTTGCTTCAGCACTTTGGGACTCAATGTTATGAAATGATCCCTAATCGGGAAGTGTATGTGTCTTTACAGTTTTGGCGTGGTAGGTACACGCAGCACCCGAGTTATTTAAGCAGCTTATATATCTGACCCATTCGAGTGTACCTTTCTTTAAATCAAACAATATATATATTCCCGTGGGGATTTGTTTGAATCTCGGTTGCCTAAAGCATAATACCAGGTTATTTTATCAAATTTACCGTCACACATTATGTCAAAGTGACGGCTAAAGTTGCCAACAAACTGTGACTTTCCACAACCAGAAGGGGCGCTGATGATGGCCAAAAATGGACGTTTCAAATTGTTCATAATGTTTGAAACTGAGCTTATAAGCTAAATTAACTTGTATTTTTAAGATAGAAGGTTGAATACGTTAAAACAGAATTAACAGTTTTTATAATATCTATTCACACACAAAAAAAAGCTCACACTATTAAAAGTACACATTGAATATTTATTTACAATTATATCTTACACCGTGAAAAGTATACTTGAAATATTTATTTACACAAATCAAAGTTTCTACCAATATAGCTCACACCACTAAATTTACACTTGGAATATTTATTTATATAAATAAAATATTTATAATATAGCTCATGCCGTGAAAATTGTACTTGGAATATTTATTTATTTCCACACAAATAAAAGTTAAAAATTTGCTCAAGACATGAAAAGTATATTTGAATTTTATTTACACAAATAGAAGATTTTACAAATATATTTCGCACCACAAAAAGTATACTTGAATATTTATTTACAAAAATAAAAGTTTTACACATATATCTTGCACCATGAAAAGTATACTTGGAATAGTTTTTTACACAAATCAAAGCTTATACAATTTATCTCACACCATAAAATGTATACTTGGAATATTTATTTACACACAGATATAAGTTTATAAAAATATATCATACACCATGAAAACTATAGTAGGAATAATTTTTATAAACACAAATAAAAGTTTTTATAAATTTTGCTCACGCCATGAAAAGTATACTAGGAATATTTATTAAAAAAAATTATTGTTAGAGAATATATCTTACACCTTGAAGTAAATTATACATGTTTAAATGTAGAGGAAACAATAATCAATTTCTTGAGCTTGTATTGGGAATAGTGGCCTCGGTATTAATTTAAAAAATCTAGTTTAAGGAGTATTTTAATATATGTACACAACCAGATGGCTACCATTTAAAATATGTACAAGGAAAAAAATTGACTAGAATTAAAATATATACAAACAACTAACTATATTGACTGGAAATAATCAGGTAGTTGTAGGATTGAACTTACGGTAGCAAAAATTCGATCCCTGATGCTTGGGGTGAATTGGACTCGACAGACTGGCTGATATGTACATTTGCCAATATACATTTTAGCACCATTTACAAGTAACTATACTATAGGCACTAGGTTGGAAATAGACATCTAATTAAGCCAGTGATATCCACGTCCTCTTTTCTCCCAAACCACCGTTGTTTCGCCGGAATATCAAAAACTTTTTTCAGCTGACCATTTCTAGAATATTAGCTCTTATATTCATGGTATACAATTTTTTTTATTAAAAACAAGAAAAGAGAGAGAAAATTATAATTGTCGTTTTAGCCTGTGTTTGCAATGTGCTGGATCAAATTCAACCGCAACCTTGGTGCATTCAATATTATGTTTGAATACTAAACTATCGGTCCTGGATTCCATTTTTAACACAACTAAAAAATGTTACTCTGATAAATTAACACACAGCGGACCGGATTTGTGGATATCCTAGTCTTTAGGTTATTTGCATTTTATGAATAAAAAGGGACCTGACGTGTAAGCACATCTCGCCCTGTGACGTAATGAAGTAGGGGTTCAAGTCCCTTAGAGAGCAACAAACGCTAATTACATCACATTTCAATCCCTGGCAAATGCTGTTACATTTTTCACCTGGTCAATATCAGCTCTTATCTCACGCTTGCATGTTAAGCTTAGTTCGAATCCCTGTCATGCGTGTGTACTGAGGCCGATTTCCTCCCTCGTCGCCCACGCCTGTGCCCCTGACGGGTAGTAAAAATCATTTATAAATACCAGCAAGCTTAAATTGTGGCTATTAGCATGGAGGTAGGGAGGATTGAAACTAGGTTTACCATTTCCCTCGGCCTTCACACAAATGCTGGTACATTTTATATCTTACTCATCCCTGATATTACTTACGAATTTATGTAGTTATACATTATTTCGTCAAAATATATTTGCGAACATTAAATTCAAGTTACTCAATTCAATATTACCTATGAATTAATGTAAGAGTTATATATTATTCCTACAAAATATAATTGCGAAAATTAATTTTTTTTATGTTATAAGTGGCTCGAGGAATAAGAAGGTTGTTTTCCCTTTATCCTTGGATAGCAATCTACCAACACGATGCATTTTATTATAATTTTTTTATACTTGAATCGATGTTCGCATGGTCTAAGTCATCATTAAACGGCCGGTGACAAAGTGTTTGACGTTTGTAGAAAATTCGGATACACATTCTACCTGGTTGACCGGCAAAATGGTGGGGTGCAGAATTTACGGCCGTTCTGTACCGCCACCCTTTTACTCTGATAGATAAGGGCTGGCGCACATATACACAAATTAAAACGAAGCAAAAAAAATAGCAAATGATTAATTGCAGAGGAGCCGATAGGAAAACATAAGGTGTATAGGCCTTTCTCTCTGGCTTATACGACTTTTTGCTTCCATGAACTCTCCATAATTATTATTTGTTAAATAGATACTTAGAGCAAAA